>KB673534.1:2674609-2709751 GCA_000349145.1 Anopheles dirus
GTGTGTGTGTGTGTGTGTGTGTGTGTGTGTGTGTGTGTGTGTATGTGTGTGTGTGTGATTCCCTTCTTGAACCAGCGTTAGCGCGAGAGACAGAAGTGGAGAGGACAGAGGGCACGGCTTTAAGCGGATAATAACAATGCGCCTCGTCGAGTTCAAGCGTCTCTTGACACGGGCTTTCGCGGGGCAGGATCAACAGCCTCCAAAAAGGGTCGCCCAACGGGGGGAGGGTGGCGTGAGTTTCGCTCGGGCTTTTTATTTGCATTTACCGATCCAATGAATATTTCATCGATTCCGATTTCGGGTGATTGCGATTTATTTGAGTATCGCGGGGCTGCCGGTGCAAAGATGTCCGCCCTTTCGGCGTACGTCGCGGGACGCGTGTGATGATGGAAAACGTGCGATAGATGAACAAATCGCTCCGTCACGTGGTGGTGTGGAAAGGCGAAAAAGAGCAAGCTCCCAACATGTTGGAGGGGATTTAGCAGGGGACAACAATTTGTCCAGGACGATCGATTCACACCGAGGGTGAAACGGATCATAGCTCACTGGAGGAACGGCGTTTGTTAAAGAGTTACCGCGGTATGAACAGTACGAGTTTACAGCTGAGTTAAGGTTTTTCAGAAAAACGCCCAGAGACGATTTGCAATCAAAATATCATCACATCACATACAGCAACAATGCGGTTCAGGTGGCCTAGACGTGGTGGATTAGTCAACGTCAAAATTGGTACCACAGCTGACATTGTTCATACGTTTTGAAATTGAGTTATATCTAACGATTTGAAGTCTTTGAAGGATTGAAGTTACGTATGTAATTAGATTCTGTCACATCAATAGTTTCTTGGTTTTTATTTTAATTTTTAACAATATTTGACCCATTTGTTGTAGTTTTTTTGTTAAAATGTTTCGATTTTTTATTTAAAAAACACATTTATTAACTTCATAAAACAAAATAAGAGGTCAATAATTTACAATGCTCAAAATTATAGCTAGGAACATTGAACGATGTCTACATCGATCACATTATCATTGTTGCCATTGATAAAAGTGTAAGTCACTATGCACGTATGTAAAACATTTTAGAATCAAGCTTGTCCGCTCTAAAGCTAATGACTGGCACTAGCAAACGTAGATGAGCAAATGAAGAATGAGACGAAGAATATTGACACCCTGGTGACCCAGCTATGCTATGGAGCAGTTTTTGCAAAACTTGTTTGCTTCTCCTCCAACCTTTAGAGATCTCTACATCTGGAAGACTCCCAACCAGTTCTTGTCGCAGATTCGTATATGTGGAGGCGTCTACAGGTATGTTGAAGACATATCCAAGTTGCTGTACCACTTGCCACATACAGGGATAAGTTGACGAAACGGCACCGGCAATCGGAAGGTTTCCAGCATGGGTAATATGCTGGGCACCGATCCGAAGGCTTTCCCTTTCCGCAACGTATCGGTTGGTCAGCAACGCCTGAGAAGTAATCCGTAACAGAGGAATGTAGTGATGGTGAGAGTGAGTGGTGAGCCACATACCTACGCAACGAACCAAAAAGCTTAGGCAGAAGAAAAGTGACCTTCTGCCCATTGTTAAGGTCCCTCTATTTAGTAGGTTAGAACAACGCACAACTACCAAACAACGTCAGCAGATCACACAAGCTTTCGATGATAGAGCAGCGCGTGTGAGGTCTTATGTTAATCGCCGGACAGTTCCTACGTTCGGAGCGTTCGGTCAATAGATATATATACAGCAAGAATTGCAGTTCAACAATGTGACAGTTTCAGTCCTAGTTCTAGTTCTTGTGCGAGTTCTTGTGCCAGTGCTTGATCTAGTTATACGTTAGGTAAGGAAGTGTACAATCAAAAGTTTTTTTATGACCAAACAGTTGTAAAACTTTCTACAAGACCGAACTAATATCTTTTAAACTTTGTTTTTGTTCTGGTCCAAGAATGTTTTGTTCCTTTAAATAGACTGTGAACAAAAAATAGAAAGGTACGAATATAAAACGATTTTAAATCATATATTTTGTTTGTTTTCTAATTAAAATGTTGCCTTTTGAATCCAATAGGTTTCATTTTATTGTTCTCAAATAAAAAAGCATACTTAAGAAGAAACAGAAGCTTCATCTCTCCCTCCGAATCGTGCCTGCTTAAAGTAAGTGGACATTATCGTGCAGCAAAGCTTCTTCCGTACTCCGCGTTAGCAGGATAAGGCAGGGACAAAATACAAATAAATCCAACCAATTTATCTGCACTGCAACCGAGCAGTTGGCGCTTAAATCCGAGCATCTCGGAAGCGTTCCGAAGCCGGCCGCCGTAAAAGCGCAAGATTTCGCTTACGAAGCAGTGTATCGGCGCAGCAGTTGAGACGGGTGTTTTAAGACGTCGCACACACATACCGGCGGCTTCCGATGCGATCGGGGTGCGAACGGAAAAGAGGGCAAAATCGTAATCAGCCACCGCACTGTTAGCACACATAAAACGCTCCAATCCATAGCGCGGCACCAGCTCGGCTGCTTAGTGAACCGCGAACCCGAACGGCTGCCGGATATCCGGCGTTGGTGCGGGCACACCGTATCGAATGCGCATAAAACCAGCGGTACGAGGCTCCAGCCGCTGGCACGATAATGGAAAGCGATAAATCTCTAATTTCAAGTAATGCTGGGGCCACACCACGTAAGACGCTGCGCTCCGTGAAATTCTAATCCACATCCGGTGGGATGGGGCAGCTAGAAGGTTTCCGGACGCGGGCAGGCGATTGAAATCGGGCTTTCCGTTTCGCTGACAGCTTCACGTGATTTTCAGTCATTTGCAGAGCGTTTCGGGAGAGCAGTTTTATTGTAGTTTTCGCTGTGTTTCGCTCTTGGAGAGGAGTCATCCCGGTGTGTCTGCCTGGAGATCTGTAGTGTAGTGTATCGGTGGGATGCAGTGTTTAGTATGCGCTGCCGCTGCAAAACCAGAATACTGGCGCTGAATGCAAACTAGCATTACAACACAGCTTTCCGCATCCTTTCCGTCAAAACATCAAACGGTGCAAGACGTCTACGTGCTCCTCAACCGATGCCCATATACGTCGCCGCTGTCGGATAGATGAGCAGCAGCATTCAAGAAAGACGAACGACCCAGGAAATACTTTACAGTTTCTGCAGCGTGAACGGCAACGGACAGGACCTCCTCCCCAAACGGAGGAGAGGCCAAGAACAAAAAAGTGATACTTTAACATGAGACGTCGCTTCGTCTCTACACACGGCCGGGAACTGAGAACAAGAACTGGAGGTTTCTGGGGGGCTAGGGTTTGGAAAACTATTTTATTTATATTCCGCCCGTATGCTGTTTGCAGCGAAAGTTCTTCTGGTTCGCTTCTGGGTTCCGGGTCCAACTGGCAGCCGTGCAACTTCCGGCTCGTGGAAAGTGTGTGTGTGTGTGTGCCTGCACGCAGGCCGGCACCGAGCAATGGAACGGAAACCCGGGGCAACACTTCCTCCAGCGCTTGCTGTAACAGTGGGGACGTGCTCGCTCGCTCGCACACATTTCCAGTTGATGCTTTCTTCATCGTTATTTCAATTTCATTCTCTTGTCAAACTCAAACATCAACTTGCACGGCCCCGGCCCGGGGTGTGCCGGCAAAGATCCTAGACGGGGACGCAGCCACCAGCTGGAAAAAGGTGGTGAAAGTTTTAACCGCTCGGTGCGCAAAGTTGCCGAGCACGCATTAGTTTAATATCATTCGGCGAGCGCCCGCACGGGAACGCGCGAGGTACGCGCGAATAGATTGGAAAAAGCTTTCTCTGCGAATGAGTTTTCGATGCGGTTGCAACCGGGAAAAGCAAGGGCCCGAAGTGCTTCTTTTCTTGGTGAGACGCAGTTTTTTTTTCTCGCGCGTCGGGCGTGAATAATTGATGCAGTGAAAATTAATTTTCAATGAGTGGTTTTAGGAGCAGGATGTGATGAGATTGGGGTTTTCAATATTAGTCATCATTTTTGCCTTACCAGCAGACATTTCAATTTCAAATAACTTAAGTAGTTTCTTATATTCTTATGAATTTTAGATGGATGAGTTAATTTATAAAAAATATCTTCAATTCTTCTTCTGGTACTCAGTGCCGTTGAAGACCGCTACCATTCCAGGGTACTCTCCGAACATGAAATATCTTGTCCAAGAAGTCACTCCCATCAGTTAACTGCCAGCGCCAAGGATTACATGACGGCAGCAGGTTGTGTATCATGGTTCGTAACAGTCGACTTTTCCCGCAAGGAAACACAGAACCTTGGCGCAGGGATGGCGTAGTTGGGTACCAATTAGACTTCCCATCATATGCAGATTTCCTAATCATAGGCAACATCAGGACAGGGCAGGCCGGCTTCCCCGCAGGCAGAGTGGAGCTTTTGATCAAAAGTTATAGCTGGCGCAGCAGCAGCAGCACCAGGCAGCACAATGAAATTCATAAAAATTCAAATGAAATTTGCATCAAATTTCACACTGGCTTGCGCTCCGCCGGGGCTTTCCGGGACATTGCCGTACATGATGTACGTCGTACGCCACGGCGCTGCTGCTGCGCGATGCCGCTGACAGTGTGCTTCGCTCTCCCTGGAGGACATCACCGGGGACAATCAGGCCACCAGTGGAGTGTAATGTGTAACGGAGCTTGTCATCCACGCAAATAAACGGCTTAACTGGCTTTGGTGTGTGTAGTTCGCGTCCGCCATTCCAACAAGCCATTCTTTCGGGCGGTAGAGAACAAACAAGCTGACGTCGAGGAGAAACAATCTGTCTTGCCCGTGTGATTTTGTTTGTTTTTTTTTATGATAGTTGAATTTGGAGAAATTGTCGTCTAGAATGAAGTTTTGAAATTTAATGCTTAAGATATGGGATAGTTTTTATATTAAGCACAACAAGTAATATATTTTCAGTAATCATCCTAGTGATGTACAATTTGTTTCGCGTTATACATTGAACTACTCGAAGTTCGCGCAAGAAATATACGCCAAGGTTCTAGGAATTCAAATCCCGACCATAGCTGTGGGAAATTACAGCGTGTTGGAGGCTGCCTCAAGCAGCAGAGCTCCACACGCAAAAGCGTACGAACGAGACATTGCTCAGGGCACAAAATCCTCGACTTACGCAAACAAGAATGTACCGGGTTGTTTTCGGTCGTACATTGCGTAAATATGAATTATGTCCCTCGGAGGCTTTACCACCTTTCTCCCGGGATACACGTGTGTCCACGCGTACCGGGTCCGTGTACGCCCCTCCTGCTCCGTCATGCGCATCCACAGACAGCGGAACGGTACTCCTAACCTATGAAAGGATGGAATTTGGGCGAAGAATATTGTTTTGATGTTTGCCGCAGCCACGCCAACACAGGACATGCGACGACACTGTGTCTCCGGGTCTGGGCTTTACGTACGACTCCCCTCAGGGGCGACTTATCCATCCATCCGACTGCTTCGGTTCCTCACGGATGGGTGAGCGTATTTCAGATGCTAACTTTTAACGCGTCAACGAGATGAAACGTTGTGTTACGAGTGAAGTGAACAGAAAAAAAGCACTCATTCTCTTTGAAACAAACAAATCCAGCGACCAGACTGAAAACCTGCCCGGATTTTCATCCATTCGCGCAACGCCGGAAGGATGTGACAGAGGCCGGCGTGGTAAGAAACACTCTCCCAGGGCAAGAGATCGGAGCAGGGATATGTGTTCTCGCCACTGTCACTTGCGTTTGCGCTACTGTTCAGTAAGTAAAAATCTTCCCGCTGGCCGAGGGCCGTGACTTCAAGAATGGAATGGACGTAATCCACTCACACTCCGGTGGGGATTTTAATTTTTGTCCACAGCTCACCAACAACGGTGTGTGTGTGTGTGCTGGAGACGGAGGGGTATAAAGCTGCCAAACACGGCCGACGTGTGTCAGGGCTGAGCAGGGCCGAGCAGGGAACAGGCCAGCTTACGAGATTCGGACGGGGAGCTTACTGTCCAGAGACCTGGGATGGCCCGACGGAATGGTAACTTTATATCGTCCACTGTGGGGGTCGAGGGGTGTGTTCATCTAAAACTGGGTATTAGAGTGCCGGCGAGTGTCTTCACCACCGAATTGCTACGGTCGCCCCGAACGCGGCTGGGATGGGTCTACGATGATGGGAGAGTGTTTTAAATTTAATACCTTTCGTCGTTAAAATGTTGGTGTTTGGTTCGGTTCAAGTACGTTGGTCAAGGTGCGGAATGCTCGGTGGTTGATAAATCATGACGCACAGGCAAACACGGGCACAAGATTTGACTGGGCGATGAAGATAACCTCTCCGCCTTCGGGCTGGGTTGCAGTTGATAAAACCGAGGGAGGTAAGTTAGTTCAGTTGCTGCTGACGTAAGCTGACGCACAGCTGTTTACGTCGACCTGGAGGTGAGATTGAGCATTATGTGAAATGTTGTAGCTAAACAAGTTAAATGAGAATATTTGTATGAGATTTACATATTTTCAGAACTTCTAATAACTTGAAGAAAGGATTCGTTTTTGTGAAAATTATTCAGTGAGCTTTACTAAATGGCTAGATTTGTTTGATGAAAAAATGCATATAAACTAGAAAAAAACCTTTTTAAAACATGAGTTTGGGGATAAAAAACAGTCTAGGCTACCGGCCATGAAAGGTGACAAACAGTTGAAAAATTCGTCAAAACTGAAGCTTTTGTCCTTTTTGTGAGCTTTTGTCACGTTTCCAAACCTGCAAAATCAACGAAAAGAGGGACAAAATGCAGACACAAAAATCAAAGTAGTCCGGTAGTCCTATAAATAATTTTTTACTATCGGGAAGCGCAAAATTTAGCCAATTGTGAAAAAACATGCGTTTAATGTGTAGATTTTAATGATATTCACTGTAGAAAGCTCCTTTGTATATTTAGAAAACAAAAACAAGTTGAATTCGAAAACTACGACTGGAAGTGACGTAAACTTGAAACAAGTCAATAAAAATAGTTGAAGAGATGAGTTTTTGTGGAAATTTTTTGGGAGTTTCATTCCCAGTACCTGTCCTGTTTCGTGTGAAAATAGTTTATAGATTAAAGTATATATAAGTTTATAAATATTAATGGGAAAAACAACCGATTTTGAAAAACATGATAAGGCCTGAAAAGTATCACATTAATAATATTGTGTTTAAAAAATGTCAGAAAATGGTTAAAAATATCTAAAATGTGTTGCCTAGAGCAAATAAAAACCAATAAACTTTAAAACACCAACCGAAAGTTAATACCAATAAACCATCGGGGTGGGGACCCCACAAAAACCTTACACGAAACGATAGCAAGCCCAGCAAACATCGACGTGGCAGATTGTCAATCTTATTTAATTGCACCTTCCTTCCCCGAACGAAAGCCATCATTCTTGCATCACGCTCACGTCGCCTTTTCTCGCACAGACGGGATTTCTGCTGGCACGCTGTCCGCACTATCGTTCGGACATAAATTTTCAATAAATTTCACATCTCCTCGGTTTTCGTGCCCGGCCCCGGGTGCTTACGCAGTCGGACATTATCCAGATAACAACCTAATATTTCCAACCCATTTCACTCCAAAACCGACAACGATGACGCCGCTGCCGGCGCAAGGAACACACGGAACCGGGAGCCGCCCGGCTCCGGCAGACAGGAGTTCCGGTTTTTCACGACCGCCGGCGGAGACGGTAGCGGCGGAGCGTGCCATAACTTGTTTCCGGCTACAAATGGAGTGTAAACAAAAACACTTCACCGGCACGCCGTTGCGGGACGTTCCTGCTTCTCGTCTGCTGCTGTAGCGTTCGTTGCAACGAGCGCTGGACTCCGCAGAAACGATACGATGGGCGGTACGGTGGGCGGTACGGTGGGTTACGCCGAGCTTTTCCTGTTGATGCTTTCGTTGGGAGCTTTTCCGAGCGAGTTTCCACCACGGTGCCCGTTGTGTACGTGCGTGTACACCTTCACGCTCAGCGGGGCGCACTTCCGGGCGAAGATGCTCGCGCAAACGATTCGATTCCCTCCTAATGGCCTATAATATCACAATCAATTGCAGTAAATATCGTACCGGCAGGCGGGCGGAAGAAAACAGCGCGAAGGAAAAACTTCGACTGTGTACATAAACGTCGCCAAAACCCGGGCGTGCTTTGGTCGCACGTCGACGGGAGTGGTACGATACGCTTTTTTGTATCTTCCTTGGAGCGCTACGTGACTTTTACGCGAACATGGAAATTTGCGCGACAATTCCGATCAATTCGAAACTTTTGCACCAAACAAAGCGCGGCACACGCTCGCCGCTCTGCCCGGAAGGGACACTTTTGTTACCCATTTTATGCTGCTCGTTTATGATGGGCGAGGTTTTTGGGGGAGGGAACTCGTGTCCTAATACCGGCACTATCAATCTTTGTTTACGTCGTGTCGTACATCGTTCGGCGGGTATCGTCACCATCGGGCGTCGTGTCGTTGTCAAATCAAATGGTGAGCTGGCAAACGGTTCGAATTGCACTTTTTGTTTCGCCCACAACAGTTCTCTTCTTTCTCCGGTCCGGGGTCCACACTTGGAGCACACTTTGCTCCATAACTGCAGTCAGCATTTCCATAACGATAGTGCCGAGCAGTTGTTTGATTTATGGCCGTTCCTTTAAGTGAATGTTGCATGCCTCGTGGAAGGGGAGTTCTGCATCCACGTAATCTGCACATCCTACAGGATGTTATGTCGAAAGAACAAACACCTCTCTGCGGTACCGAACTAATCGGGCCTGTTGTGGATGTTCTGATGGGGTTGGGATGTGAAATTTATTCATTCGGCTACTGCGTTCTGATATTGTACATTTATAAACCCGTCTGATGGAAGCCGATAGAGTTGCTATCGTTTGTTGTGTTGGCAGTGCAGTTTGAAAAGAGGTTTAAAATTTGAACAACGGCGCTAATACAAATGGAGCAAAAGAACCTTTTCAGTTTAGGAACGTGTTGAAAATTGCTTATTTGACACATTGGAGACTTTTGAAGAATGTTAATAAGTAAAATCTGTATTCTTCTTAGAATCACTTTCAACTAGTGTTTCTAAGAATTTCTTGTGTCTTCGGAATCTATCGACGAGATTCAGATTCGTGAATCTTTCATTTAGGATTCATTCATATTCATTCATTAACCTTTGGAGATTCATGCATCTTCTAGAGATTCATAAGATTCATTATCTCTATGATTCTCTCTTATGATTCATGAATTGGGAGATTCACGAGATTCATGATCTCTAGATATTCATGAATCTTTGTTTCTAAGATTCAGATTCATTCATTTAGTTCAAAGATTCATTCAGATTCATGAATCTGAATCTCTGTTACCCAACACTACTTTCAACATATCAAAGTTGAAACATTTCACGACTACCACAACTTAGTATATTCTTTCAACAACATTATTAAACAGAGTGATGGAAACATTGTACGGAAAACTTTTCAAGACGTGTAAAACTACATATGTCCTTTTTATTTACATGTTTTAGCTTAATTTTAACAGAAAACATAACTATTTTTTACTTATACTCGAACCGAGACTTCGTCCAGAAAATATATTTCAAAAACTTTTTTTTTAAAGGAAAAAATGTTTTTAAAGCATTACTTCGAAGAATGTCCTTCAAAGTAGGCACTTGCAAAGCAAATAAAAAACAGCACACACAATGTGTGATACACAGCACGAGTTTTCACCGTCCGAGCTTTGTCCTGTTCCGGATAAAGGAGACTCAACTATGTCGCAGCAAAAACCACTCTCATAGCTATTGAACTTCGAACAAAAACTATACTCTCGCTCTCTTTCTCTCTCTCTCTGTATGTGTTCCCCAATGGCGGAAACTGGATCATAAATGGCCGTTGGGAAATTTCCCCCCGATGGTCAATTGTTCGGTGCGATGAGAGCTGCAGCCTGCACCCGCTACGGATCGAAACCAGGTGCCAAACTATCTCCATCGAAAGCCTTTTCCGAGCAGGGCACACCTTTCGTGATACCCGTTGCTTGCAGGATTAGCAGGACAACCGTATCCACTGGACACGGGCACCTGTGCTGGCAGCGCCGTTTCGGACGTATCAGCACGACCGATTGTCCTCGGGCGCCGATTCATTCCGATGCGCGATGCTCATGCACCGTACCGTTCCAAAAGAACCCACAGACCCAACTCGTCGGTCGGTCTGGGACGTCTTGTTTTGCGTTGTTTTGAGGGGCAGCGGCCGACATTGTCCCCGGGTTTTCGGTGTGTCGTATCGCACCGGCAAAAACCGGCACCGGGACCGGGAGTCACCGGCCGGGCCATATGCGCGGGGTGTGTGAATTATTGAAACACATCCTGTTTATTTTATTAACGTGCATGCACTGTCACGACATTTCTTCAGGAACAGTCGGGCCCCGCAGGAGATGACGGCCATCATTTCGACGTTTCGGGTGCGACTGGGTTCGGCTAGGGGCTTGCAATGGGATAAGGCACACCGAGGCTCAGCCGACCGGCTGTAGCATGGAAATCATTGTCTGACTTTGGAGCGTTGGGCAGTGCAGCGAATCCGTTCGGGATTTAGCCAGCCAACTGTGAACGTTTCACACAGTGGCGGATGTAGACATGCATGCGACTTCGGATTAAGCTGGTACATTGGAATCAGAACATAGAATTGCAATTGATCTGTATGCCTCATACAGTATTTGTTTGGAATAGTTATTTTGGAATATCTGCCTCTAGGCCATCCAGTTCCGGAGCTACTATGCAACTTCAGGAAAGAATAACTAATTGTTCAAATAATAAAGATGCTTCCAATAAACGAACCTCTTGAAAATATAGAATGTACTGAGAATGTATTTTCGTCCGGCAGTGTGAAACGACATGATTTGTAGCTCAGGCCGATCTCTCATACGAGTTTTGCCTTTGGCTTCTTGCGCACCGGAACTCGAGCGTAAATTTATTGCTGGCAATTATTTTCTGCACTGGCAATCTTATCGGTACGGAGTGGGCTTCCCACAGAGAAAAAAATAACAATAGCTCACCCACAACGAGTGCTCCAAAATTCTTCAAGTCGATTGAAGGAGCATTTCAAGCAATTTACTTTGACGTTGTTTTTTGCTATAATTTCCCAGAATACATTTACCTTTTGGCGTTTTCAATAAAGGTTCTTCACCGGCTTAAAGTGGGACCAATTTAATTGACAGTTTTGTTCGTCCCTTCTTCCTTTATGGAGGGCGTGTTTTTGAGAGTGTAGCAAAAATAAAGCGCCTCGTAAACAGGGTTAAGGGAGGCCGACGGAGCAAGATGTACTGCCAACCCTCCTGGTCTACCTGGCACAGACACATCAAGGATTATCAGCTTAGCAAACAGATCAGTCGGAATAATTAACATCGTTGCGATCAAGTAATTTGCTGGGATGGTGTTTCACTTTTTTCCAACTTCCAACACACTCACGGACTCAACCGAACGGGATACCATAAAACGGCACGTGCTCTGGTGCCGCAAAGAAGATAAAAAAAAACGAAACAAAAAACCTCCCTCCCCATAAGAAACGGAAGGGTCAATTGTAGTCAAATTGAAAATCGAGCTCGAATAAAAGGTACAAAGTGCTATTCGGGGCGCTTCTCGCGGGTTTGCCACCAACGCCACGACCGTTTTTGGGCGAAAAGCAAGCAGGGAAAAGGACACACAACCCCGGGTGGAACTTTCCCGAGCATCGGGCACGTAAAAAAACCCTTTTTCCCTACACAAATTGCAGCCAAAAAAAAAACCCAGTCCGGTGGTGTTTCACTCGTTACCGGTCGGTTCGGTTCGCTGGAGCAAGCCATTTCGACGGCGCAAAACGTGGAATCCAATCAAGTTTTAATGGAAATTCAAATCATCGTGCCCTCCAGGCGGGCGGCCAGCGTGCCAGGTCATCACGGCGCGCTGCCTGAAATTACAGCCAAAGGTGAAAATGTCCCGAGTCCGGAAGCCGGTGGTGCCACGGCGCGGCAGGTTTTAATTTCACGTGTACCGATGTTTGACGACCGACGTACAGGTCGGAAGTGTATGAAATCGATTTGTCGGGTTTAACAGCAACCTTTTAAAAAAAGTTATTCGTTTTTTGATTTCTTTTCGAAACTTTGAGGTTATTGCACTAAATATCGCTAAAATTTCATATATGCAACAGTCAAATTTGAAATCAATCAGTGAAGGTTATAGAAATCTACACATTTTTCACCCACCTAAGACATGAAGAACTTTGGAATTTCGATAAAAAAGCCCTTATTCGTTGAATAAAAATAGAAGTTTATCGCACGTGGTTCGATTTTTGAACGGCACGACTGTGGCTCTCGAAACTCCAATAACAGCGGAACCGAACGAAATTAAAAAGGATTTTATTTCCTCCCATTCAGGCACAGCCCCATTTCCATGCTGTGCAATTTATTCACGGGTTTGCCCTCCACAACCAGTCTTTCAAAACTGCCCCGAGAATAAAAGTAAGCACCGGGCAACGATGGCTCGTTCATACACTTTTGCGTATTGTATTATTTCCCATCATCTTTCGCCTACTCCGGGGGGACAAAAATTGCCCGTATTCTCGGTGCCGACGGCTCACCGGTACAGTGGGGGAAAGTAAACAGAGCGGCAGTGCGCGCAAGAAGACGAAAAAGCAGCAACAAAAAACAAATCAACTCAAGTCTATTTACAAATGGGCAAGTCTTTCAGCGAACGTCCGGCCGGATGGCCAGATCTTGTGCAGCAGCGATTCCGGGGAACCGTCCCAAAATGTCTCCCATTCCGGAACGCCCAGACTCCCGGCCCAGTGGGGGTTGTGCTGGTTCAGCTGCATCGTCGTGCATTCGTGCCGTTTCAGCTCCACCGTGGCGGGAGAAATGCTGGAGCTGGCACCCGGGGGAATAACAAGCGACAGGTTCCTTTGGAAAACTAACTGCAGCTTCAGCGTGGGGACAAACCAGCCGCCCAGGAATACCGTGCAAGCAGAGAGTGAAAGAACGCTACCACAGCGACCGGGAGCAAGGAATGGAAAATCAAGCGAAAGCACTCAGCGTTCGCATTACCTTTCTTTTTTTTTTGTTGTTTGGTAAGGATGGGAGCCACTATCTCGCCAACAACGCAAGTCTGCGCTTTGCCATGCCTGGAAAGGTAAGCGAAACGGTCGCTGTGTGCGCGCGGCACAACAAGGACTTTCTGATTTCTATTTGCATATTATTTCCATTTCGTCCTTCACGGACAAGCGCGCTGCTCGTTCGGGTGGTGGCGGTGAGCGTCCCTGTATGCTTGCTGTCAGAGCCGAGCGGGCGCGGGTCGCGCACCCACAAACGCTGAAAAGGCACACCGTGACCTCCCATCCTTCTTCTTCGGCTGCTGTTGATGGGAAGCGCAATAAAAGCACAATTTTACTTTAAAATTTCGACCGGCCAAAAGGGTCGGTTCGGTGGGTGGGTGCCGGCTTACTTCCGGCTTGGTGGGTGGGCGAGCACGGGAAGCAGATATGGGGTTGTGAGTGAAAAGTCAGCATGGCTGTAACCCGAGGCGCACCAGGTGACCAACAGTCAAAGCTTTAGAGGCGGAAGTGAAAAAATCGAACCGGAAATGAAGCGAAGTTGTGGTGTTGTTTTCAAAAGCACGTACGAGACGGTGTTCGATTTATTCGAAAATGGTTTTAAAAACCTTTTACCAGCGAGTAAGTTTCAATATTATTTAAAAACAAATTTTAGTAGCCACTTACAGATTTAAAATCATCATTCCATGAGCCATTGGAAATATTAAATTACCTGTAATGAAAAAAAAAACAAAAAAAAGTGTTAAACCTTCTTCAGAAATACGTATTATTATGGTTTTGATTTTGTTATGTTATTCTCGCTTCTTAACATATTTAAAAAAATCTTCACAAAAAAATAATTCGGGATATTTTCATACAAAAATTTGCTATTTTAAATATTGAAATTCGGAAAAAAGAAAAATCTTCAAACGAAAGTTTGACGATGTTGAAGATCGATAAAGTCATTCTAGAAAACAGCCACATCAATTTATAACGATTATTGAACGAATTGGAAAAAAATACGAAAACTTTGGAAACGGACAATGTCAGACGAATAATGTAAAAAACGAAATAAGTTTCGACAGAAAAAAATAAAGCAAGGAAATGAAAAAGATACCATAACGAGAAAAAAAAACAAACAAAATAAACAAAACAAAAAACAATAAATGTAGAAAAATATTTAAACTATACTATACACATACGATGTCAGATGTTCCATACGCCCGTTCCACCCTCGGGATGAACTAGGTACAATAAAGAAGTAGTTCGACCGTATCAACATCCTTACATTGTTGTAGAAACCGAGCGATGCTGCCAGATGCTTGTTCCGCTTCCCCGTTCACCCATTAACATGATTCAGTGCTTTTGCCTGCCCTTTCCCATCACGGTGGAATCAGCGATCTGGATCAAAAGATCATCGCCATGATGACGGTGAAAGAGAGTGCCCCAGGAGTGGCCCCCGACACCCAGGTGATGGTCAATTGCGAAAGAAACAAGCATTCGAAAGGAGCGGTGCGAAACGAAAAAAGCGTACGAACGGTAATCATATCCTTCTACAATGTAGTCTCGTTTGGCTGGGCTGGCAGATGTAAGAACATCTCACTTAACCGCGAATGTTCGCCCCCGGGTGGGGTATGGGTGTAGCGGAGCGTTGCGCCGGAACGGTTTTAATCTCACCGGGCGAAAATCACAAATGATATAATCCACCGGCTGCTGGTGGTGTTCGGATGGGGAAAGCGCAAAAAAAAACACGCAGAAAGGAAATTACTCAACAAACGCCTGAGAGGTGATTCGTTGTTCTCACCTGCCCGCCTGCCCAAGATGGGATGCGATATCCGTTCGACAGGTTTTCGCCCGACCCTCGAGGTCCTTTTCTCCCCGCACACAGCCGGATAATCATCATAATTCCTCACCCCAAGCGAGAGAGAAAGATAGAACACAAAGAGCGAGAGAAGGCGGTGTGCCGAAAGGTGATAATTTTTCTTGTAAATAATTTCATCGAAAGCAGTGCCGCGAAGGTGATTGGGAGGTCCCGGTCCGGTGTGTCGGGCGATGATTATTGTCGCTGGCTGATCTCCTGATCTCCCCAAGGGGCGGTGCTTCAAACGAGGAATGGCGAAAACCGCATCACAGGGAGGGAAAAAATGAAAATATTGTTCCAACCGCAAAATGCCAGCGCGCGCAGCAACATTGACGCTCAAATTGATGATGGGCTTTATGCTTTCACGACACGAATTATTATGCAGTTCTCGCACCGGGCCCAGTTGCACATGCACCGGGCGGTTTGCCCTTTTCCGTCGGTTAGTGGTTGGGCGCTGGGAGGGTTTTTTTTGTTATTATTTTGCTCTGCCGCCCAGCAAACGTTGCTGATGGGATGCAATCGGGCCGGAAAGGTGGCAGATAATCGCGTCGTGCCATCGTTTTGACGAGCTGTGGCTGTGACGGGAAAGGTTTCACACACATACACACACACTGCTGGAATGGGTTTTGTAGCGCTAGCGGAAAGGAGGAGTTTTGTAGTTTTTTTTCGTTTTGCGAACTGACACTGAGTTGCATCACCACCGTGCCGAAGCTTAATGCACGGACTGACGCAACTTCAGTGCCTTGCAGATCGACATCGAGCTCGTGCGAACTAGTGGCACTGTGTATTGATGCATCCGTTGTTGGTAAGGGGTCAATATCAACTACGAGAAGATTACTCGAGAAGGTGTTGATAAAAAGTAAGAAAGGCTATTTTTTTGTCTACCGTAAAGACGATTTTTAAAGTGAATTTATGAAGCGTGTAGAATATTCATATTTTTGTCTAATTTTTCAAAAATAGTCTGTAAACTTTTATGCTATATAAATTCGTGTATCAACATGCACACAACTCATTTTGTCCCATGTAAACGTAACTAATCAAACGAATTGGAATGAAAACACATTCTTCCAAGTGTGCTATTTTAGAGTATTTTTTCAATAATTAGACAACAAACCGTCGATCAATTTTGAAACTTCACCAAGTCATATGCGCAAATTTAAAATTCTGAGAAACGATTTTATTGAGTATGGCTAATTGAAATAACCAGCTAGCTAATAGCACATATTTTAATCGAGAAATTATGAAGTCTAACTTCAAAAAGTTTGTCGTATAATTCGCAATAAATAAATCTTAAAGATACATAGCATTTCATTATGTGAAAATGAAAACATGTGCAAAAAAAAGGCATAGAAAATTGTAAAAGCGATACATATTTTTACGTACATTATCGTACATTAGATTTTGTATAGTTTTTAGCATATTCGTTCTAGTTAAGCTGAGTTTCGTGTGCTACAATTGTAATGTTTTTTTCTAGGTTCGATAGGGATCGCCCTAAGAAACTTAGATATACTAGATATAAAACGTAAAATAATAATAATAATAATAATAATAATAATAATAGTAATAGTATAGTAGTAACAGTAATAGTAATAGTAGTAACAGTAATAGTAATAGTAATAGTAATAGTAATAGTAATAGTAATAGTAATAGTAATAGTAATAGTAATAGTAATAGTAATAGTAATAGTAATAGTAATAGTAATAGTAATAGTAATAGTAATAATGAGAAACAAGTTGTGGTGTAGTGTACAATAATATCATAATTACAATAGGAAATACATTTATGATTTGTAACGCATTACAGTAAAGTTCTATTAAACATTGAAGAAAAAACAAAGTCATAAACAAAATGGCAGACATTTCACTTTACTTTACTCTCGTTCATAAATGATATGGTGCTCTGTACCGTGAATGTCTCTGACGTTAACATTTCCAAATGGACTAGATCGCCGCCACATCATTGAAGGTGTTCCAAGAGTTGGACTTTCTGCATTTGCTTGGGACGCTCTTTCCGTTCCATTCCCAGAAGACATCATCTCCATTCGGTATCAGATTCTTTGAATCCATCTAGTGAATCGTAATTAACGACTGCATGATGAGCAGATGCCATCGGTAAAAAATATTGTAACTGAGTTGAGAATGTCAAAACAAAAAATATCATGACATACTGGTTTAATTAGAAACGTTCTTCAAGATAAATAATTACAAAGAATCTGGGCATAAACGCGATATATTTTATAATGCATTTTTGTTAAAATGCCTTAATAACAGTGCATATGAACAACAAATATGCTATGGTCTCTTCATTCCATTGAGCTCGGTTTTGAATTTTCCTATATTTTCTCGAGGAAATAATGGACGCAGATGATTGAACAGTGTGTGGCGGAAAATAAACATAAACATCGACACGCTCTGGGGCCTCGTTGCATGTGACGATGCAAACACAAACCCCTCCCCATTTGTGCCCGTTGCATCGCCTTTGAGAGATGCAAATGAGCACAAAGTGCATTCACTGCATGCGGCAACAATTGTCACACTGGCATTCCATCTACTTTCTCTCCGATGCACCGACGCTGAACGCTGGTT
Organism: Anopheles dirus; assembly: GCA_000349145.1. NCBI lineage: Eukaryota > Metazoa > Arthropoda > Insecta > Diptera > Culicidae > Anopheles > Anopheles dirus. Next base: position 2,692,059 of record KB673534.1, read on the forward strand.
CGCAGCCGGATGAAATTTCATCACCTCGCTCTACCAAGCGCTTCACTTCACGCGGTGCGGCATCATGCAGATGCACCGCCGAAGGAAAACCCCCGTTAGAAATGACTAACCCAGATAATGGGCCGACAATCGTACCGACAACGTTGCCCGACCATTCCGTTTCCCACCCGGTGATATGGCACGACGATGATATTCATCCAGGTAGATGCTTATCGAAGCGTTACCGACCAACACCACCACGCCGCACCGGCCGGATCATCCGCGGAGATGGGTTAGGAAAATGCAATTATTTTGCACTTGGCGTGGCTGAGTACAAAAGTGAGAAAAAACATTAAAAAAAAAACAAACAAGAACAACAGCACTTCACTTACCGCGTGATCTGAGCGGAGCGAAGAAAGAGAAGGTACCGAACGGCTTCGAGCCTGTACGGTTTGAGTGGCATTAAACGGTGCGAACCGAAACCGTCCGGCAGGCTGACCCGTTTAATGCACCCGTTTGCATAAAATGGCACCGCACTCGTGGGGAATGTATCGCGCGATTCGCAGTCGCTCTTGAATAGATAGACCCATTTGTGGCGCTGTAGCGAAGCGAACGGCATAAATCGTGCCCGTGTCGGAAACCGGTTGATTGTATGCAGAAAACACGCCTGAGAACGTGGTCGTTTTGGTTGTTTTTTCTGTATGTCGCGGTGCATTTCGCCTTTTTTCACCCCTTCTCACACTACTCATCGGTGAGCTAGGACGCGTGTCGTGTGACGAAACTGGGCCGCGCAGACACGCGGGAACGTAGTGCGTCCTCCGCCCGAGGTGCATTATTTCCAATCACACCTGCAATTGCTGCACCGGTGCTCCGGTTTACTCGCGCAGTGAGATCGTGGCAAAGGACGCTCACAGAGAAAGGAGAAAAAACGATAAAACCTTCTAAGAAACAAACCTTCGCACGGTATCGAACGAATAAATTTTGCATCGGCGGCTCTGTTCGACTGCCGCCCTGGAGGAAGGTGGCGAACACGTGCAGAGATTATGGTATCGGATCATGTTAGTGCTGCAGGCACCATCCACCAGTCGAGCTTCCCCGGGTGCTGGTGGTGGAGATGGGACGGAAGCAGTAGTTGATAGTCGTTTACGAGAGGCGCAAGCGAAGAAATAACTGCTACATAGTTTCATATGTGCGGTGCGTTCGAGAGGAAGAAAGTCTGGAGGCATCTTTTTCAAGAAATATATTACGACCAAAATTACATACACATTAAAACGATTTTTGTAAAATTTTACTTCTTCGACAATCATGAAGAAGAATGCCTTATTCTCATGTAAATCATCGCGACATAAAATCTTCTATTTTTGGATTATATTGCGCAATATTTGTGAGAATGTATAGATCAATGTCGTGTACAATTTGGTTAGATATTTCCCAACGTAGTTCAACGTCGCTTCTTCAATTCTGGATGCGTAAAACATGAAAAATCTAGTCTCAGAGTTTAAACCATTGCTATACTATGGAGTGTCTAGCCGTTGTTTTGTTGTATCCTTGAAATGTCTACATTCATTCCAGCTTTGAACATATGAGCTGGAATTTCTAATACACCCCTGCATTACTGAAATACATAATAGATGCAATTTGATATTGATTAACACGTTTGTACTAACTTTACCAAAACGAATTAGATTATTCCAATAACTTTTACTTGGATAAACATTTTATATGATATTTCTAAACTTGTTTTGATTTCAATTCGCTACACTTGTATTCTCCAGCGTCCTAGGTTCTTCCTTCAGTCCAATATCCATTGGAGTGTAGAGAAAATGGGAGAATGTGTCCGGAAAGTCATGGCAAACTCCAATGTCCATTGTCGTTGTTTAAGAAATAGCGTTATATCTATATTCTAAAGATACCAAGATCACCGTCAACATCCGAAAACAAAAAAAAACTATAGCAAGTAGTTGGAAGAAAACCCAGTTTTTACGGTTATACTTGGCCGTGGCCCTACCCTTAGCACGAAAACCAAGCCTATTGTGCATAGGCCATACATATAATCCATGTATAGAAACCCATGTGTAAATAATCAAGATCAATTCTTTGCTTTAAGTTCTGCGGATAGTTTAAAACAGCTATTTCAAAATTACACCAGAGGAAGCCAGGAGGCTGGGTCGTTTCTTCATCATTAGATCCAGAACAACAAAAAACTTCATGTACAATGTGACTCTATATTTACATTTATACTCTTAGTGACTAACTATCCGACTTCTCCTATCTTCTCCTCTCTGTTAGTATAACGGCCATCGGGGTTACTCCGAATTTTAGCATGCTTTAATTATTTGTAGCACCATAGCCGGTTAGTCTCTTCTAGGTAGGTGGAGACAGTGCCAACTTGCTTATACTTTATACCATCACAGTCGAAGTCCTGTCTAGTAAGTCTTTATACCAAAACATATGAAAAGAAGTGGTACATTAGATAGACTAAACACATATTACTACCTAAATAGCGTGCAACATTTCCCATGGTTCCAGAGAAGCGATAAAAAATTAACGAAATTATTGATCCTCGTATCGATCTCCACGTCCACTCCACTCGCGTGCAGAGCAGGATGTCCCCAAGGCGATGGAACACTCTCTGTGAAGCTGCCCATCCGTTGCTGATCCGTATTGTCGACCCGACCCGACGTGCAGCAGCACCAGCAATCGCGGCTACAGTCGAATCGTAAATCTTCCGAGACCGATCTCCAGCTGGGCTGTGTGGCTCGGCGCTCGACAACACCAACGACGGCCCGCACTGATTTACACTCGCTGGCGAAGCTTGGCATTTCGGTGCGCCCGCGTTGCCAACACCGGCCAACCCAACGGCAGACGGTGTGTTTTCGCACCGGGTAGGAAACGCAAACGGGCGCAAACCATAAACAAAAGTTTTATAGAACTATACATTTGCGATCGCTACGACGGTTCGCTCACGACGGCGCACGATTGCAACACGAGCGCGCACACACACACACACAGCTGTTCTGTTTTTATGCTAAAACGCCCGCGGTCTTGGGTGATGCAAAACCAATCGACCGGCGGTGCCGCCGGCGGGAGTCAGGAGAATCTTGCGCGCCCGCAAAATCAAACCGGGTTTGGGGCAACACAGGAAGAGGGAGAGAGAAAAACAACGGGGGGAAAAAATGAAAACATCACCCGGGCAAAAACATTCCGTCCGCCGCAAGGCAAGCCGGGCTAGATAAAAATACATAAATAAAAGGCAGAATTTTAATGCTGTTCCCTTGTCGGGTGATTTCGCCAGCACGGCCACAGCCCCTGGGACGCTGTCGATGGTATTGTCTGCGCGGGATTGGTCGTCGTTTGTTTATAGGACAGCGCCGGGCCCGGCGGAGAAGCTACAGCGAGGTAGGAAATGATTGTAAAATCAAAACGGAAACCTAGCAAGATCAAACGATAGGAAATCTTTGTTTTTTTGTAGTCTCTAAATCATGAAAACTCATAATTGCGAGGGAAATCGTGCTGTGGTGTGGTTTGTTTGATTGAAAACTGGTACTTGGTTGCGTTATTTACACGTTTCTTTTTCAATGTACATCATTTTTGCTAGCATGTTTTGAAGTTTTGCGGTCTATTTTAAGTTATTTCAAGATTTAGATAACTCTGTGTTGCTTATCATATTTTTAAAATTTTATTTATTGTTGAATAACATATTTTTAATAGTATGGGATACAATGCATCATTCCAACGCTAGGGATTGAAAATTTGAAAATTTGAAAATTGAAAAAAAGAACCAATATGTCGGAAGATTCAAGAATTTTAGACCATGTGCGTACATACTGTAGAGGTAATGTCCATTATAATACCTTCCATCAATTAATCGATAAACGATGTTTTGTATGTTTCTGTATGTGTAAGTTCTGCAAGCAAACATTCCTCTTCCGCCGTTCACGAAGGATGCACGAGCCAGGAACGCAAAGAAAGCAACTCAAAACATGCCAACATGTCCATATTTCTTGCAGCTCCACGGATGACTCTTCAGGGGACATGGCTTGCGTTATGGCTTTTATGTGCTTTCCCATGGAATGAGAGGAAACAGAAAAATGGTTCGCGCAACATTTTACCCTACCCGCACCGCGTATCCTTTTACAAGATCACGTTGTGATTGTCTGCATGGGTGTGTGGGTGCGCGCGCGGGCGCCCATTCCACTGCGGCTTCGCAGATCGCATCGCGTTTGTTGACGCGTTAATGAATGTGAGTTCAGGGAGTTAAGCCGCGGTTTGCTTTCATTAGGTCGTGCACAGCCCTTGTTTAACCTCCATTATGCACCTGGGCGAGTTTTAATGGGCCAGACGCCATTTGCGTATGCATGCACGCTGGCTGGAGCGTTTATTCATTTTTCTGCTGTTGTGTTGTGGTTTGCTTTTCAACCGGTTGAGATTTGCTTAAGGTGAACCGTGCCGGACCGGCCGGTGAATGCAGCAGAAATATTGTACCATAATTTTGTTTTATTTCCACGCCACCCATCTTCGGGGGTTGCCGGGCAGGGGTTGCTTCGCTTTGGGGCTCGGTGTAATTATAATGAGCTTTTAATTCCACCCGACGGTGAGAGTGCATTCATCAGGCAGGATTATAATAATGGCGGGGAATTGTTTTAAATGGATAATACTGCAATGAGAGGCTATAATAGCGTTCGGGTACATTTCAGTACAACGCTTGTTAGCGCTAAAGCAAACACAACGAAGCAAACCTTTTGAGAGTGTATTGTGTTCTCAAACAAACAGCTTAATGGTTCGAGAGCAATAAATTATTCGCAGTTGTATTATCCATGAAAACGTAGCCACTTGTATCCATCGCCTGGCGCAAAAAATGCGCTGAATATAAAAAAAGAATCCAAGTTCAGGCTAACTCCATTAATATTTAATGATTTTTCGAACGAACTTTCGCGCTAAAGGCGAAACGTGGTCCAACACACACTATCAAAAGGCCAATGACACAAGCCAAACTATGATAGCAAACTCCATCCTTACAACAACACGCAAACAAATAGACAAACGAAAAAGCATCTCGCATAATCTCGACACGTTCCGCATCTTGCTTGATAAAAATTTTGATAAAATTTCGAAAGAAAAGAAACAAATTTGCATATCCTAGCGTGACATGCATTCGAAATGCAAAGGACAAGAAAAAAAACAACAACTATAAGATGAATGCACCGTTTGGAAAACAGGTGAGGCAAATGACGGTGGAGATTCGATATGCTAAATCGATAGCATTTTTCAGCAGGTGGTTGCTATTTTATGATACAGCGTTTGCGATTTTCTTTTTGACTTATGTTCATTTTATTAAACAAAAGTCAATGAACTCTAAGCAATGTTTTGTGCGAATATATTCACGTATCATTTTCTTCTCTTTTTGAAATTTAGAATGTTTTTTTTCAAGACTTTTTGAACATTGTTGTAAAATATATCAATGTTCAAAAAGTCTTAAAAAACGTAAATTGTTTTCAAACTCTGTTGTTTTTTATATTTTTTTTTCACTATAAATTCGTATGTTCCAGAAAAGTATTTCACTCACGCAATCGTGCCAGCAGCACTGTCGAAAGTTATCTCATTATTCAAAATGGAAGCAGTGTTACCTCACCGTCGAAACTGTGCGCCATCGCACCGCGGCAGGAGACGTTGGACGATGCGCACACCACACACACGCCCGTATACGTAAAGCTCTGTTTTACGATCGTAATTCCACTATCGCCGAAAACAGTCACTTATTGGATTAAGGCATCTTATCGACCACCGGCAAAGCACGGGGCGAGAAATGCAGCTCAGACGTGATGTTTTTTGTGTGTGTGCTGGGAAGTTTTTGATTTAGTTTTCGTGTTCATTCACGCGCCCGGGAAGAGCGACCTCACCACAGACCTGTGACCAGCTCATCAGCAGTGCTTTGGCATCAACTTCGGCAAACCGAAGCAGAAGGATTTAAGACGGTACGGGTGGGTAGGGCGTCATTCAGCATGATTGCTGCTTCATTGGACGCCGATCTCTCCGCCGAGCAGGGGTTTGAATAAAAATTTGGTGTATGTTTATTTATGAAGCCATATTCCGCCTCCGCTCCGCGGCAAGCGTCCACGCTGTTTTTGGCAGCACGGATTTGGGGTTGTACCACAAGCGATAGCGGAACGCTTGGTGGTGGGATCTAGCGTGATCATCTTCTCGTTTCATGGCCGATTAATTATGTGTGAATATTGATAGGCGGAGAGAGAGAGAACGTAAATTATTTGACCATCGAAAAAAGCTAAACGTGGCGCGAGTAGACGACGACTGGTTTTGTGCGATTCTGGGAGTGCTTTACCCGGTTCTCTTGCCGTTGCGTTGGCGTTTGACCCAACCGGAGGAAGAGAGGCGAATAAAGCAGCAAACACGATCGCAATAAAACACTCCAACACGCGCGACAACAAAGCACCGGGAACGTACCGCGCTGGCTGGCTCATGAAAACATAATTGGATTTACTTTTGGCCCGTTCGGCCTCCTCCCCGGGGGAGGTTAAAAGGCTTTCGCACCTTTCGCGCGGCTGCGAAAGTTCAACGATCCGCGCACAAGGCGCGAGGCGCAACAGAAATCCAAACCGTTTGTCCTGTGATTGCACGGAGCGAGCGGAAATGCAATCACGGAACGAGCGCGCGAAAACGGCTTCCAAAGAAGGGCTAACGAATGGGGTGATATTAACATTCCTTACCTTTTCTAAACTATCGCGGCGCAGATCGGGACCCTTCGGCGGCCGCTGCTCATCCTTTGCTGGAGACGATCTGAGGGCCGTTCTTGGGAAGACGCTTGTGTTCCATTATGTTGCAATTAGTCGTCACCTGGAAAGCATGTGCAAAGAGAGCAAGAGAACGCGTTGTGGTCAGAATGATTCAGGTTATGAGAAAAAAATATATGAAAATTGAATTCATTCATGAGTTAAATCAATAATATAATTTCTTTTTTTTCATCTCCATTTGCGAAACAATAAGTGAACTGAAAATCAGCTCTTATTCCGATGATCTTGCTTACAACCTTGAATTTATTGATATTTTTTATAAATACAATTTTAAGCATACTTTTTTATACATATTTCCATAATTACTTTAAAGCTTTCTATTTTTCTGAGTGGCATTCCTTTTCAACAACAAATATAATAAGGGAAAGTAAATAACAAAAACTAACTGACTCTAAGCTTAGCACAAGGTATTCTAAATAATGCATTTGACTGTTTTAACCAGGCAGAGAGCAATATATGTATAAAGAGAGAAAGAGAGAGAGAGAGAGACAGAGAGACAGAGAGAGAAAGAGAGAAAGAGATATAGAGAAAGAGGAACATATTTGCTAGTTTTTCTCAATCAAGACTTGAATTTATAACTCTGTCTCTCAATTCGAGTAACAAGTTATGTTAAATTTATTAGTTTTTTATAAATACTCTACTAAATATTGATAGCAATTGTCTACTTTAAGATGGCGAAAACAGTTTTCTGCCTATTTACAAGAGTAAGCGAAGTAAGAATAAGTAAATTGCGCAAAAGTTACATTATTTTAAAATTTTATGAACTTTCTCCAGACAATGCTTAATACGATGAATATAAAAAAAACTTTGCCAACACGTTTTGGATTTAACTTAAGAAATTATCAATAACAAGTGAGATGTAATAAATGCCTCAAAATATGTCGTGTCGATAGACCTAGAACATATAAAAACTTAACGCATCGAATATGTCAAATGACATGAAAAAGATCAAATACGGACAAAACTCGTTTCACTGCATTTGGCGCTGCTTCCCTTCATTTTAATGATTATTGTGATTGTAATTGCCTGAAAAAAGTGAAACAAAGTGTTAAAAAACTAAAGCACTTCGTGAAGGCACGTGGCAATGCGCCTGGAAATAGGCTGGCTCCATCCTCCAGAGGACATAAATCGTCGCGACCATTCGCACCGTACAGACTGTCGTTTGTAGCCATTTAGGAGCGTTGCTTACAAACCGTTTTGCAACCATTAAACACCGGGGAAACACCACCACCTCAAAAAAAAAAAGTGGCCCCTATCACACGCGCCCGATCGGCTTTTCGAACATTTCCGCATAAATTGCCACGGAACATCAAACAATGCGCGCACTCACCGGTAGGTGTCTGCAGAAGAGGCGCGCCGAATGGTGAAAAATCAGCGGAGGAAAACGAATTTGAGCTGCGTGTTATCGGACCGATCAGCCGGCAGCCGCAGCGAGGCACGAACATCTGCCAGCGACGGAAGCCCCGGGAAGCCTTTGGGGGGTGGGTGGGGCGGGGTTGTTAGTTTTCGCGGGCAGCGAATCATCAGCGCCATCCTCGGCTCAAGTATGGCTGCAGCGAGAACGGCGCGGTCGAAGAACGTACGAACGGAATAAATGTATTATTTAAGCATAAATTTATCGATTCACCGAACAAGGTGTTTGCGGCCCGCTTCCCGTTGCGAAGGAAGTGCACCGGCAAGACCGGAGCGCCTGGCGTGGCGTAAAGCAGCCATTCCGGTCGCATCCCGCGAAGACCTTGGGGAACAATTTACAATTTAAAGCCACTCGTACACCGGAGCCTCGTCGCTGGAAGATCTACGGCCTGTTGCGATATTATTGTTGGGGGGTTTTTTTTAGCCTCTGTTCCTGTTGAGTGTGTTCTGGTCGGCATGTTACGCTTTTAAGCTGCGAGCAATCCTCCATTTCTTACACCCTGCGATCATGGACATCGTTAACACCGCACACGCGGCACCAAGACGGTACTCCAAGACGTTCTTGTGGTCTATTCTGGGTCCAACCTAGCGAGCTGGGCTAGTTGGGTTGCGATCTTTTGCACCTCCGGTCTCCGACCGAACTGAGTGACCCTGATTGCCTCCCGAAGCCGAACGGTACGAATATGGCAGGCAGGTAGTTGGTTAAACCGGCCGGGATGGTCGCCGTTAGAGGAGGCGGCCCGCAATCAGCACGGAGCCATCGGCATATTTATATTCGAACCATTTTCAGCCACGCTCCATAAATCGATCGTATGAAAGTGATACCGGGAATATATTTTTTTTGCTACATTTTTGCTCAAGTGTTCGTTTCGTCCTGCAAGACGAAAGGGCTGCTGCTGCTGCTGCTACCATAAGCTGCAGCCGGTCGCATCATAACGATGGTCAATAAATTTTAATGTGATTCCGAAACCCGCGACGCGATATAAATCTTGCCGTGGCGGAATGCCGGTGTTGCGTTGACTAGTTGGACGAGAGGAGGGAAAAAACTAGCGATAATAGTGCAACGTCTATTGATTGGAGAACACGAAACGGAGACTATCGCGCGGAGACGATTTGTTTATGCTAATGGGGCACACATAAGTGCAACAAATTGGCTTTGTGGAAAATAAATTGGAAACACAGAGAATAGGTTCTGTGCGTTTCACAGGATTTTCAACATGGTTTTTATTTTCAAATTTAATTCAAGGAGCCGTTTGAAAATCCTTTCCCCATCATCACGACGGATGATGATCGCGCAGGACATATTTCGCTCGAAAGCAATCGCCATAATTTCCCCTTGAACGACCATCATCATCATCCGGCAGGAATTCAATTTCGCCCACATCTATCTATCAAACATACACACACACACACACACACACACACACACACACACACACACTCGAGTGTGTCCACGCGAAAATGGAATGTTAAATTCTGGCTGTCTCCGGAGTCTCCGTTCTTCCGGGCGGAACGCTTCAATTTCGTTCAAGGCAAATAATAATTTTCCATCATATTGCCAACTGGTTTGCTTTCCACCGGGCACGGGCCGGAGCCGTCGCATGAGGACGCGTCCGGAATTCGAGCGAAATTGAATGTGTATATGTCTGTTTCGCCTGGTTTGGGTTGGCGTTCGGGCCCTGGAAGCGGTACGATTACCGGCAGGATAATGTTTATCTTGCGAAAGGATGCGCGACAGACGTGGCGGTTGAAGAGAGAGAAAAAGAGAGAGAGAGAGATAGAAGAGACGAAAGAGGGAAACAGACTCTTCGTGCAGCACCCGAAGAGTGGCTTTAACAGGGCCACGTGTGGAGTTATGTGAATGATTTTCAATCACGGCGGGTTAATCCACATCCACATCAATCGGAAGTGCAGATCAAACATCACTCAAGGTACGACAATCGCAACGCAACAACGTTCGGGCGCACGTTGGGTTGATTGAAGATATTGAAGACAGATAGCAGAGTCGTCTTAAAGCACAATAGATTATGTATGTGAAGACGTTGATGAGCATTAGCTAACATTTTGATGCATAAATAGATATTCTTCATTTTCGCACTAAAGTCAATACAAATAATGCAAACTTAGTCGTGCTATTTTGAACCTGCAATAACTATTCTTTAAATTGATAACTTGATGTTGATAACTTGTTATCCTCGAATTGCGACGAAAGCTCAGTAATGTCTATCTCTTTATCTTCTTTGGTGTTGATGGATACCCAAAGGTTTGTGATTTGTCTTTCAATGTCTATATTGATGCTTTATGTGAACAGCAATATATAGCTTGGTTCTCACTCAAACGGTGTACAGACAGTTGATGATAATGATGCCCAATGATGTTATAACAAGACTGGAATAGAAAAAAAATCGTTGTTTAACTAAGATTGCCTTTGGGCGTTGGCGTGGTCGCTTTGAAACTACTCTTCCGTCCTATAAAGGGTTAGTAATTATTGGGTCTAGTCGCATGTTTTGCTGCACAACTTTCAGAATACACCTATGCCCTTGAACTTATATCGTCAATACGTTTATAACACAAATTCCCGTTACTTCTTTAACTGTGATTTTCCAGTGATGTATGCCTGATTTCAAGTAATTCTCGAGTTTCTTTTCTCGATTCTCGATTTCTCGAGTTTCTTTTCGATTGCATGTTCTTCTAATCAATTTATACAATTTCTTTACATTTCTTCCTGCATCTTTCTCGCACTGTTTTTATTTATTCAATTGTTATTCTAATTTCATAAGAATGTATTTCATCATCATGAATTTCAACAATATGTTTGTAAAAAATCTAGTTTAAAAAGAGATTCTGTTTGGAATGTTCATGCCTCTTTTTATGTAAGATGTTTTCGATTTTTGTTGTTCACTCCTCTCAAAACAACAGCCACAAACCTTCACGTCAGGCAGTCAGCATTCTTTCATGCCCACTTGCCCCAGTGCACCGCTTAAAGCTCGATGCCTTCGAGTCTTACAGATATCACACAGGATGCACACCAAATTCCCACAGCAACACGGTCGCACGCTTAACTCTTTATCACCGACGCGTTTTTCGCCTACAATGGCACCCCCGGAATATGGTCGCGTTTATGCTCAGCGCAGCAATAAACTCCCGACTTCCTGTGGCTGGTGTGATGCATCGTCCCAAGTATGTCTGTGTCTGTTTTTACGTTGCATTTCCGCTGGTGCAACGTTAGAAGCAATTTCGCTACAAACTGCATTGATATTTCTCCCGGGTGCATTTAACAGTGCCGGCGAGCGCTTTTCCACCACTTTCCACAGCGCAGCCGCGGCACACGGTGCAATTAGTTCGCCCTATCATCGGCTCTGATCATTTGCGTTTGCGGACCGGTACGGGGTCCGCAGCAGGGCGGCAGCGTTTTGGTGGGGCAGCACCACAACACACGATCCGGTGCGATCCGCGCGGGCAGAAAAATAAATAAACAAACGGGAAGAGAACCCCGAAGGGCACGATTTCGTTCTTCGCCGTTCGCGCATCATGTTTCCCGTATCGGGCTGGTACGGTTGTGGTGGTGTTGGGTGTTGGGTGGGATGGGTCTTACATCGTTCCCACCAAAGGCCACCGGGAGATGAATCGGTGGTTGGGATGCATCAGATTGCTTTCGCCGAAAACGAAGTAAAAAATAAAAACCCACACCCCAGCACGAAAGAAACATACGACTGAGAACATGAAACGGTGGTGGTGGTGGTAAATGACCACAAAGGGTGTGTGGTGTCGAGATTGCATTGGCGCAAAACTAAAACAAGCAGAACCAAAGTTCAGCGAAAATTGTAACCACGGGCAAGAGGGAGTTGGTCTTGTAATGCGAGAACTCGGAACTTTGAAATGAAATTTCGCTGCTCCAGAAGGCGCGTGGGAAAGAGAGGCACGACGAATGTCTCGGTTGGTGGGTGGGTTGGTGAAGGACAAGCAGCGTTTCACAATTCGCAACAAAATATGCTAAAAGCACCGCGCAAAGTGCATGCGGAACTAGTTGCCGTTGTGTTCGCTCATACACTTCCCCAATCTCCACACACACACACACACACGCACACAGAAATGCACACAATGCAAACGGCATAGGGTTACCCGGAGTGCAATTTACATTTCAGCGTACCGGGTCACAAATGGTTCAGCCCGTGAGGAGTCACGATCGAGTTACGATTGAAGGCAACAACTCCAGAACCTAGCCCATAAAGGCTCCCGACCGGTTGCCGAGCAGCAAACGATAATTTCATCAGATCGAAATTCGATTGGAAAGAAAGAGGTTCCTTGGAGTCGTAAAAGCTTAAAAGCTTTTATAAACAAATCAAGCTCTGCTAGTACAGATTAGAAGTTGGAAAAGCTCCACAAATCGAGACATCCATCGGAAGTGGCAGCTATAGTACCTTTTTCGAGTAACATAGAAGATCTTCAACTGCAAGTACATAACCAACAAATTAAGTATGAAACATCACCACCCGAGACATCTTCGATGGCGATATCGATGGCGAGAGCGTTCTGTTGAGCGGTCCAGAACCAGAATGTGCAATCATTTCGACACCAAGTGTGCAAACTTTGGATCGACACACAACGTCCGCTTCCAGCAGAAACTCGCTCCTTGAGGCACTTTGCTGGTCCGAGGCAGGAAACCGACTTCTTCCCTCCCGTCAACCTATCCCTTGGCCTCAAACTGTGCAGCTTCAAGAGAGCCATCCTTTAGCAGCCAACCAAATCCGACCCATTTGCGTGCGGTCTCTGCCTGCTGCGCTAGAGCAGAGGCTAGCGATAGCGCAGCGGCACCGAACCATTTCTTCTGCTATTAACTTAGCAAAATGGAAAACCACTTCGTTTGCATGTGCACATTTCCGGTTCACCCACGTACAACGCACACACACACACATGCAAGTGCATGGTTAGAAGCGCAAACACACCCACAGTGCGCCCGGTTTTTCGGCGGGACGGACTCTGACATATCTGGCCGTGACTTTTCGATTTCCTGTACGACGCCGTTCGCGCACTAACAAATAGGCAATGAGAGCTCGGGTATTTTTGGATGCAAGGGCATGCAGAGCCGGGTGTTGCTTCGCGGTGGACGCACGAGAGTAAGTGATTTTCCGTGCGCTCCACACATACAGAGCCATAAATTGTGTGCTTATTGTCAATTTTATGCGGCAGACGATCCATGGGCGTCGCCACAATGAAGAGGGAATATTGCATGAAGTAAATATTTTTATTGTTGGAAACGTCCCCCGTTTGGAGGGGAATTTCGAAACAGAAATTGAGAAAATTCGCAATGAACAGCAAGCGAGCTGAAAGATCAAAGCGGAGAGAGAGAGCAATTCTTGCGCTGTTTGGCTCCGGTTCGCTGTAATGCAATAGTCGGCCCGTTGGAGGGCCTGTGGGAACGTACAAATTGCTCATGTCAGCTTATGGGAATGCATCTGCAGCTACCACCACCACCCAGTTCGCGATTGAGACAATGCGACAAAAGCTGCAGCACGATGGGGTGGGGTGAAGTTATGAAAATTGTTTGCATTCAAGTGCACGGGGAGTTCTCACACATCACACAGCCCTGTTGTGGTAGTGTCACCAAACGGATCCGCGAATGCGGTGTAAAACATTCTTGTTCTGCACTTGTTGGCGTTATATCTTCATTCTAGTGCTTCGTTCGGACATGGTTAAGATCCGTCGTTTAGTGAGTGAGTGTTGAAACCTTGGTAACCTTGACCCTGCTAACATTCTGTCAACAAATAAACTACTATAATACTTTGGTCAGTACTAAGGTCTGAAAGAGAACGTATCATTTTTAATTTTCTTCATATTTGACAAACTGTTCAAAGAAATATGAAGTCATGTACAGCAAACATTAACATTTTTACCACAATTATTACCAACGTAGTAAAATTGAAACGTAAACGAATTATAGCGTTTTATTTAAACATTTTCAACAAACTTTAACAGTTGTTATATGGAAAAGGGGCAGTTACAAGATAAAGAAGAATACACTCTCAGCATTATGACAACAAATTGAAGCCAACAAAATAAAAAATAAATAAAATAATAAAAAAGCTAAAAATTACAAGAAATACAAGAAATTCAGATAAAATTTGAAGCTAAAATTTTCAAATACAAAAAAGCAGCTAAAACTGTACAGAAGCGTTTAAAATCAATTAGAAAAATCGTTCAAATACATACTAAGGATGTTCAAAGTCGTTTGAAATTAGCTGTATTTTGAAACGATTTTTAAAATGAATATTTATCTTGCAACAAATGAGTAAAAAAATGAATTGCACTTTTGTTCGTTAGTAACAAATAGTAACAGAATTTGTAAAAATACGAAAATATCATAGAAAGATGCATTTAGTTATGGATTACAACTTAGTAGGCAACATTTCTATAGTGTCACTCATCATGTTTTCGTTTCGTCTATTCGTTTTTCGTTTTATTCTCGAAAAAAGGTCGTATAGGTAAGTTACACACTGAAGTATGTGTTGAAAAAACTTCAAATTATATCACTCACCATGAGGCGTGAGTGATACTATAAGTAAATGAGACTTACATAATATTAGAACAAATACAAACAAAATAAATTAGTATATAAAAACGAAAAAAAAAATAAGAAAAATTAATCAAGTCCTATATAAATAAACGTACACAATACATACAGTCAATATTACAAATTGTTAAAACATTATTGGCAACTTATAAATTTTAACGAAAACACATTAGAAAAATGCTTTACTACATTGATGTTTACCGTCGTCGCAAGCCCCCTTAAGCCCGTGCAGATAATTCAACGCAAGCAACTACATTCCAGCTTTGTTGCATCCCAGTTTCGGCAAACTTTCACGAAAAAAAGAGAAAAGGAAGCAACCCGCAACACTTTTGCCGTGCCTGTGCGTGAGCGCAATGCACCAGCCAGCAGCGTCCCGGGCACTGGCAAGTGGTGGCAATTTATAATAATAATCTCTCGCAGAATATCGTCGCGTATTGTGCGCTTCCTTGGCGATGCAGTTCTCGCCCTGCGCTTGCACTGCCGCAGCGACGACAGACCGCAACGATGTAATACGACGGACAAAAAAAACAAACTAAAAATAAATAAATCGTAAACTAAATATTCCGCGAAGGCACTCCGCGAGCGCAACCCATTTCGTGCGGCAAATGTGTAAATAATAGTCATTGTGTTTATGGAAACTTATTTCCACCAAACCCCTGGTCTGCCTGGAGGCTGGTACAGGAGGCAGGCGAGAGATTTTATTTTGCCATTTCTAGCGCAGCCAAACGTTCTCGGGTGAAAGAGCGTACGGGGCATTTATTTGTTTGTGCGCAAGCACGGTAGCATGCTTCGGGTGGCACGTTTGCAGCTGCCTCCGGGATGTTCTGCGATTTTGATTCTCCTGTGTGTTTTTTGTTGCTGTTGTTGACTATTCACAGTCCGCGCCGGCAGTTAGCGCATAGTTGCAGCGCTTTATAATTATGCCCCAAGCCCAAGCCGCAACCGGAAACCACAATGGTGAAACGATAATTAAATGGAATGTCATCGAGATTAGGCTGGGCAGTCGGGGCACTGCGCAGCGTTGGCGTTCGCACCAAACAATGGGATCAAAGTGTGAAGACAGACAGGGATCAAACGGCACCAGCGTTTGCCGTACTCGCAATCAGGCACGCCTGCAGCGCTAACTAGATCTGATGCAACAGGACGAAGAAGAAAAACTTTTGACCCGGTTGCAGGTTTTACAATTTCGGCACGTCTCCCTGTCGCTGGAATGGGTTGTTGCTTTTGATTCGAGTTTTAGCAGAATTTTTTTCACACACAACTACACTCTCTAATCAACGTGCTGAATAGCGCACACGAGGGAGCTTTCTATTCGCCTGCATTCGAATGCGCTCAGTCTCAGGTGGAAATTCGATGATGAACGGAACCGATATTAATTCGATTTTTTGCCAGTCGCCCTCATACTGATCCGCGTTTTGCACTCGAAAATTTCCGCCCGAATGGAGCACAATCTGTGGATGAATCTGTTTTTTTTTCTTCTCGTTCGTCTCTGTTGGACGGTTTTTCTACGCACCCAGGATATGAATGCACCGGCGCCGGCTTGATTGAGCTGATTGGGCTCGCTTTTATCAGTTCGCTTTTCGAAAGTCAAACTAGTCACACTAACCTGAACGGGGCTGTTTTGCGCTTGTACGTTGCGAGTTTTTCTACCACCCACCTTATTTCGACGGTGCAATGAATGAAGCCTCTTTGAGCGTGTTGAAAAGTATCTTATTTTGAGTATCTACAAAGTGCATCTAATGTTGCACTCAGAAGTAATCAAGGCTTTCGTCTTTTTCCCGTATGGCCACTTTCTCTCTCTCTCTTCTTTACTCGCTTTATGCTTGAAAGAACGGCTCCGTGATCGGAATTTGCCGAAAAACTTTTCCATTCTTTACCGCTGCACGAACTTAACTGGAAAACGGAAAGCCACGGAAAAAAATGGCTCTCCACGCTGACATAGATGAGGATTGTTACAAAAGTTTCGCCGCTGCAGTGTGAAGTAAATTGCATAAAAAAGTCGTTTGGCTTAAAGTTTGTTTATGCGCGCGGGACAGCAAAAATCCCCCGAACGTTGCGAACAAACGAGACGCACGGAATGTACTATCCCACTCCCGACAACCGTTCAGGTACTTAGGCAAAGTTTGAACAAAAATAGGTATCCTTAACCCACGGCTCTCGTAGAGTGCTTTGTGGAGCGAGAAAGAGAGAGAGAGAGAGAGAGAGAGAGAGAGAGATGAAAAGAAGTGAACAAAAAATCAATTAATAACTCAACGGTGCGTGATGAAACTGGCGAAAGTTTATGGTGCATCGCAAAGGTTGAAGGCGACCCTTGGGAGATACCTCGCCGGTAGTGGAGTGGAGTTCGTTATTTGCTCGTGCCTACAGCGTGCTGGTGGTGAGCAGGGCCAGTATTGCCGATGAAAATTTCTGCTATTTGCGTACGAAATGTTCGACAACGATGGAAAAGGTTAGCGTGGCTGTTCGAAAGGTTGTATCCGCACTTAGGCCACCCATCCAAATAACCACGAAGGTATGCAAAGTTGCGTAACTAATATGCTAATAACACACTTTGTAACCTTTTTTGGACAGCTATTTTTAGGTGGATAGCTAACTTTCCTACAAAGCAAGTAATTAAGTGAGTAAATAAGTAAGTATGTTAGTAAGTAAGTAAGTAAGTAAGTAAGTAAGTAAGTAAGTAAGTAAGTAAGTAAGTAAGTAAGTAAGTAAGTAAGTAAGCAAGGAAGTAAGTAAGTAAGTAAGTAAGCAAGGAAGTAAGTAAGTAAATAAGTAAGTAAGTAAGTAAGTAAGTAAGTAAGTAAGTAAGTAAGTAAGTAAGTAAGTAAATAAGTAAGTAAGTAAGTAAGTAAGTAAGTAAGTAAGTAAGTAAGTAAGTAAGTAAGTAAGTAAGTAAGTAAGTAAGTAAGTAAGTAAGAAAGTAA
>KB673534.1:2709761-2780106 GCA_000349145.1 Anopheles dirus
ACTAAGTAAGTAAGTAAGTAAGTAAGTAAGTAAGTAAGTAAGTAAGTAAGTAAGTAAGTAAGTAAGTAAGTAAGTAAGTAAGTAAGTAAGTAAGTGAGTAAGTAGAAAATAAGAAAATGCATAATATAAATAAATAACAAAATTCAGAAACTAGAAAATAAGAATAAAAAACGAAATAACTAAGTTAATAGGTTAATAGGTTAATAGTTTCACATGTCCAATTATTTTTTTCATAGAATTTTTCTATTGGATCTTCTTATTTTCATAAGTTAATAAGTAGGAATATAACTCAAACGTTACAATTATAAAATACATCAAGCAATCAATCCTTAGCAAGTCGTCCAAACACCGCATAAAGAACGAACCCACACAGTATCAACGGTGCACGAGTCTTTGGTTGTTCTGTAATGGATAAAATGTACATGCTTACAGCGATTTTACCACCCTTACAAAACGATCATAACATCAAACGTAGTGGTGCAGTAAAAAGCAATTAGCTGAAACCAGTCCATTCAACATAATTGCAGCGTATGAATAAATATATGCACCGCCCAGAAAGGTACCGCCGAAGACGATGGGTGGCGTGCTAACGGGAATCATTACACACCTCCATACCCAACAGCACGACAACGAAGTTGTTAAAAATTCTTTTCATATCGCACCGAACAATAAAGGCGAGGCCATTTGCATCACATGCACATCGCATTGATTGTCTCAATTTTCCCCACGGTTTGGGGTGAAGTGATTGGCGGTACTCTAAAACCCACCTCCCGGGTGAAGTGTACCTGGCCGCTTTGGTCTGCCGTTTGAAGTGGTTCCCGGCCCGGAAAGCCCGAAAGCTTCACTCCCAACCAAAAGACACCGAAACGGACGACGGGTCGAGTGAGGTGAAGTCGCCCACGAAGACGCTAAAGGTTTGTGGGATATTTTTTTCTTCTTCGACAATCTCAAGAGTGAGAGTGAGAAGACCCCGCGTGTTATGGAGCCGGATATCGTGAAACACGGCGACACGAATGACTTCATGCGCGGGGTGTGAAACTATGAAGTGAGCCACCGCGCCTTTTAAGAACCATAACGAGCTGATTGCGTTTTGTGAAGTGCGTTTGGCTTGGGCTGTGATTTTTCGAGTGTCTGCGGCAAAGAGACTTCAGTCGTGACTGCTCGCAGGTGTAAAGCACGGAACGTATCGCTGCCCCGTTCCTTGAAAGCAATTCCATCACTTGAGGTTGGAGCTCAAGGAGGACCTGGATGCAAAGTTTCGAAATATTTGTCGAACAAAAGAGTTTTATTGTTCACCATTCGATAGCTCGCTGGTTTTCAGGGTGAACCTAGACTTGTAGAAAATTTCCGTTGAATCTTGTTATTTGATACACTGCTAAAAGGTGACAGAACAAATTTGTTCGGAAGTTATTCAACCAAAGAGGATAGTTATGAGGTGAGCAACAGCTATAAATTTGAAGCAACAAATGAGACATTCGATACTGCCTTTACGTTAATAACAGGGGGGTTTTATACGTCTCATACTGCGTTGGTCTTAGTCTGGTGAGTTTGAAGCAGTAAAAAACGATAAAATATTCTTAAGCTAAGCGAACATAAAATATCAGATTATCATTAACAGCTGGTGCCACCGTTTCAATTTTTATAATGTACGAACTTGATATGGTGTCAAAATGACATTATCAATTTAAAATACTCAATATGAATTTTAGCTATATTTTCCCCATAAAAGCTTCCTCAAACAAGAGCAGACATGAACCAATACAAACATCGCTTAATCGAGCATCTGAATGTATGCAGCCGGCTTCATCCGACTTCTATTGTTCCGGTCCCCTGTGGTCACTGCACAGCACAAGTCCCAGTATTATCCATCGAAGCTCGAATGATGTTGGACCCGGCACACAATACCTTCCCGCACTCAACAGGACTATAGGGAAGACAAACTATCGCAAGCGTTTATGCATCGGTCGGTGTGCATGAGCGGATTTCGAATGTTTCCCGTTCGCAAATTTTGCTCATTCGAAGAGAGCTTTTTCTTGTTCTACTGGTATGTTTTTCCCACCTGCCCACTTGCTGCTCACTTCCTGCGATCCTTGGGATGGCAAACATCAACAGGAAGCCCCGAACCCGATGCCGGGAAAACTTGTGGCCGAAGCCGCAAGAAAGCGAGGCAAAAGTTTGGACCGGAGCGGCGGAGGTGAATTCCGAATCGTTGCTACCGATCGTACCGATGTGTTTTCCTGGTTTTCGGTCGGTCCCGTGGAGCGCTCCTTTGCATACGGCCGGGTCGTTAGCTAACCCATCCGCAAGGCAAATTGGTTCGTATTTTTCGGGGCCCGGGCCGGGTGAAAAAAGCGGAAGAATTTGCTGCACATAAGATACGGCCAGCGAATCGCCACGGGAAAGTTCTTCACATTCCAAAACAGCAAAGCACACTGCACGGTCAACAAATAGCATGATGCTGCTGAGAGCCGCCTCTCATGTCGGTGCGAGTAGCATTCGATTTTCCGTGCGACTGGTTCCGGGCTGTGTGCTGTTTTCTTGTGAGACACCGGCAGACACAACGGCAGGATAACGTACGTACAATCACAGTATCTTCGAGTGCCGATAAAAGGATGTTGGTTTGTGTGTGTGTGTGCGTTTGAGTCAACGTACGAAGAAAATATGTGTCTAGATGCCCATCATCCGCTCCACTGGCCTACCACATCCCGCTTACGCCGCTTCCGACAGGAGAAGATGAAAATTGGATTCGTCAAACATTTCCCGCAGACATCGTGTTGCCGGGCGTCGTCGTGCAAGGAAATAAAGGCTTGCGAAAAAGGGGGCAGACAGCACATCGGCTGTGGCAAACATCATTCAAAGATGAGTGATGTACGTTACTGCAAATTTGTCTCGTAAAAATATTACCATGCGGCTGGCCCGGCCACCATCGGCAGGCTCCCTCTCCAAGATGGGGTTCGTATGCGTATGAAGAAGCGCAATTGGTTGTTAGACGAAAATTAAACAAGTTTAACAAGCACCGGATGCGTATTGACATGAGGCGAGAGAGGGAGATCGTCGAGATGGGAAATTTATTTGATGGGATGAAAATTTTCATCTCCAGAGGATTGAATCCACGAAGAATTCTTGAACGCAATCGCAATGTAGATGCTGATGAACACAATCGTGCAACTTCTGGGAGCCAATTCACCTTACAAGAAGAGTTGTTAACTTCGTATAGGTAATAGATTCAAATGTAATGGGATTGTTCTGTGATTTGATTTAGCATACGCTAAATACATTAAAAACTTTCCTTTGGATTTGAAGAACCCAACAATGGTGCCCCGCTCAGGCAACAAATCATATGTCATATATGTCTGAAAAAGTCAAATCGTCATTTCTATCTTCGTTGATATTAATGGCGAGTTATCAAGACGCTTCTCAGGACACCGTCTCACCGTCTGCCCACTCATCGCACGGGGTAGCGCCTTCAGTTTTGCGGGCGTTTGCTATTTTTCAACTCCTCACAGGAACCTTCGTCATGTTGACGAGCGCATGGCACGGCGTGCTTACGAGGATTTCGCGAATGTTGACCGTGCGCTGTTGCAATCCCTTTCTCAGCACGGGAACATGGGCCTCGGGACCCATCCGTTATCAGCGTTGGAAGCATTTATCATGGTACAAATGGAGTACATCCGGGCCCATCCCTTATCGTATCTTCGCGAGATCTATTCCAATCTAGCTCAACGTGCTCCGGGGCTCCGTCACGGTCCGTCGGACTCGTCAGCGGCTAATGCAGCCTAATGTGTATAAATACAATTTATTTTCATCACGATCATCGTTATGCACAGTGATATTAATGGGCGTCGTGAGCACGCCGATAGTCATCAGCATCACTCGAGCCGGCACTTGGATCGAGCTGGAAGCAGACAGGCAGTGCATTAATAGGGGTTCGGGACAAGTGTTTCGCTGCTTTCAATGTCTACATCGGAGCTGAGCGAAATCTCCAACAGTGCCTTCTAACTATCTTCTGCATTAGGCACACCGTAGTGTAGCTGAAAATAAATCTCATTTCTTGGTACACACACTATGCGTGTTTTGTTGTAAGAAGATGTACCGTGTCTTAAAATTTTATGAGTAAAGTGCTTCCAGCAACAGCAGGAAACTGTGTACCACAGCCACCGGAAGAGAGCGAACTTGCCGACAGAAAGTACAAGACACGACACGGTACATGGCGGAGCAAGTTTCTTGGGAGCGAGAGGGCAAATTTGGCTAGACGACGAACAGCGGAACCGGGCCTGCGTCATCGCCCGACAACAAGACAGATAAAGTTTCTCGTATGGATTCATAATTTCATTTCCGATCTACCGTGCGGATACATTGCAGCGGAGAAAACTTTATCCGAGATGCAACGTACGAGGCGGCTATTGCATCATCGCACCGGCATCGACGGGGCGCAAGGTTGTGTGCATCAAAAACGCAGCGGCACTATCGTTTCGATCACCTGTTAGGATGGCAGCGAGTATGCTGTGCCTGCTGGTGCTCCTGCTGCTCGCTCATCCTGGCTGGCTCCTGGTTCCGGCCGGAAAACCCCCGACTGGCGGAAAGGTGTGATGTTTGCGTGCGAAATTTTATTACCCGGCTGATGTACCGTCATAAATGGAAGTGGAAGCTTCCAGAGTGCTAGCAAAATACAGGAACATCCCAGCCCTGCCGCCAGCCACGCAAACGCTGATAAGTTCGCCCGGAGGAAGCGGAAACCCCGACTGGCAACTGGTAATGGGTAGAAGTTGTTTATTGTTCCTCCCGGGCACGGTGGAGAGGCACCGGGGCGTAGGGGCGCATTAATTGAACGGAAAATGAAAGGTATACATTTTCAGGATGCAGACCCGGCCCGGTGCGGCGTACGTGTGTTTGCCGAGCGATTTCATTCATTCCGGCACTCACAAATGAAGTTAAATGGATTGATCCGACACAATGGCCACCAAATGGGGCTCCAAAGCTCCATTATTTAGCTGTGATGGGGTTTTGCCGGCTGATACACCGGGCTACGGATATGCGCATGGTAAAAGCTTTCGAGTAGGTTGTGGCAGAGTGCGAGAAAGTTTGCACCAATCAACTGGGAACTTATATGATAAGGTATTTGATTTGCGATGGACGATGGACGATGTTAATAAGTTCTAACAAAGAGCTGAATAACGATTTCTTGTTATGCAAACTTTTAAAGCATAGGAGTAGATTCAAAATCTTGTCTTTTGTATGGTGCCTAATTTGTAGGATCGTCACACAACGGGACAAGTTCCAAACCTCGTCTGAACTCTTCAACCTTACCAAAGAGTGTCTATAGGAGTACCTAGAAAACTTGTGATAAGCTTGTAAACGTTTAGAATTTCTTCCAAAACAAAATTAAGCCATATAAAAATGGACATACGCATAACAGGCTTGCATTAAGATCTTGACTGGACTATCTTCCTTAAACACATAGTTTGATGATATTGGTCTATCAAAATCTTGAGAAAATTTTTGAGGATAATAACCATATCAAATTGAATCCCGGCCATAATTTTAGTATTGTCTATGGGCTTTGATTTAAATATATATTAAAAAAAAAAAACAATATAAAATACAACTCCATATTCAACAAGGTTTTCCTGCTTTTGCTCTGTTTTCATGACAGAAAAGGCACCAAGTCATCGGAGAAGCCAATTCAACGAAAATTGCCTCAAATTTTCGGCTCCAAAAATTGTGCGTCTCCTTGATTACTCCCGTTTGGGCTACTCAATTTGCTTTCCGTAGCTCGCTTTGTTGGGTTTTTTCTAAGCCTCCCACCGTTGGGAACGGTGCGCCTCGGGAGCAGGATCATCCCGGCTGGCGAATGGCATCCTTCTGCTCGAAGTCGTACCGTCCTAATCCAGATCAGCATCTGCAAGATCCCGAAAGCAAGAGGATACACCTCTCCAGCGCCCGGCGAGCAATTAAAGCAACCATTAGCTATATTGCGGCAAGCGATTATCTTGTGTTTCTTGTACGAGTACGAGTGGTCTTACGATGTGCGCTGGATGAGGGTTGCGGCCCTGTAAAGGATGCCATATACCTCTTCCTTCCGCCGCGAACGTGTGCGAACATTGGGTGAGCGGAGTAGTTTCGGCATGGTGCAATATCTCTCTCTCGTGCCTCTTGTTGCACGTTTCCACTCGATGGAACACTACACGCGCTAGTGCTTCGCACACCAACACACATCCACATACACACAGAGAGGTAAGGGACAATAACGATACGCCCAAGGATGACTGCGTCCTGCTGAATGGGATGGATAACTATGAGCACCTATTGCAGCATAAAATGAGCGCCGAAAGGATGAACGGTTGAGTTGTTGAATATACGCGTGTGTATGCGTGTTTCAGTGGGGAAAGAAAAACGAAATAAAAAAACGCCATGAAAACGTGATGCTATCTCCGTTGAGGATCTGCTCTGAGAAAGCTTAGCAGGAGAAGGGTTCCGTGGAATACGGTAGAGCCGTAGTCTGGCGATGGACTAGAAGCTAAGAACCGCAATTAATGAGGTACTTCATACAAGAGGCGTACTGTAAGCGAAGGTCTTTACCTGACATAATGCAGTTCAACGATTGGCTGATGCCATAATTAAATAATATATTTTATTATTGCTCCCTGCCCATCAAGAGTTCAGCGTAAAAGCTTTCAGCGAATGCTAAAAGTCTGAGAAATTTTGGATTCTTCTTATGACTTCGATTTCGCAAGAAATAAAGACTTGGAAAAAAATTCTGGAATATTCAACTGGCACATCTAAGTTCTTCCAGTCAGCACGTTTATTTTGAATGACATTTATGTTATGTTAAAAAAATTAATCTAACCTTTTTACATCCATTAGGGATGTGTTACTCACAACGCTAATGTTCGCTTTTGTTCTTGCTATCTTGTTCGGGTGATGCGACTGCCAGTTGGTGTCCTATATTTCAACCCCAAAGATACTTTACAGGAAAATTCCGTTGCAAACAAGGAAATCACTTCATAAATCACCATTACTACCTCCCCCTGAGCGCTTGGCGAGACTTCAACGCGAAAAAAAAGGTACAACATATCTTGCAGCCTGGTTGAACTTCGCCCACAAACACTGCTCTCCCACCCCGGTGCAAGTGCAACAGCGAAATGGAGCAGTTCATAAGGGAACCGGAGAAGATCGGACAGCAGCAACCACAAAAAATGAAAAACTTTCCCATAAACACATATTCAAATTTATTGCCACCAGAGGGCGGTGAGCTGCTTTTATGGGCGAAAAGTTGAAAAAGAAAACGATCGCAACCAGCACGAACCAGCCGGCCGGAAGCGGCTAAGAACCTAAAGAAACCCGCTCCACTCCGGACAGGATGAGTCTGGACGCTGGCGTCTCCATTCCATCAGCGCGGTGCCTGCGACACACGGCCATCATGGTTGTTGCTGTTCGTTTTTTTTTCTTTTCCATTCCCTCACGCGACGTCTCGAACAGGTTGCAAAGATCCTGGGCCGATATGCTCCGTGCGGCTCCAGCCGACCGTTCCGTCATAAATTCCCATTCCCGGGCGAAACATATGAGCAAACGTGCCGGACGAAATATGCGAATGACTGCGCTGACTCCACCACGGGCGAAAACAAAACAAAAAAAAACCTGAAACCCGTTTGCATACCGACTGTGTGGACGTTGTGCTTCAGCTGATTGCAATTTCGCAAAGTTATGGACACTATCTCGTGTGTGTCCTTCGTGTCGGTCTCTCTCTCTCTATCTCTCTTTCTGTCTCGCGCTTTCGCTCTTCGAGCCGGGGAGATGCGTTTGTCTGTCGTTTGTCGTAGTGGAACCTCGGCAGAAGGATACCGAGACGAAACCCCGGCTCATGATGACGATAGTTGAAAATTCATGATAATCGAAAGAGTGCATAAGTCTCTTCTCCGCTTTTCGGGTTTTTTTTCCGAGAACACCGTCTGCATGATGCGATGCTGGTGTGTCTGGTTAGTGTATAGTGTACGCCCGCAAGCGATGTGATGCGTGTGTCACCACAAAGATGCCTCAGGCATGAGATAAACCCCTTGTACTGATTGGGATTCGGTACGTCCCAACACGGGGTGTGTCGTTTTCAAGCTGTTCTCATCACGGACGGGAGCAGTATCTCAACGATTCGATGCGTTTTCTGGAGAGTAGCTTACCTTACGGTATAGGTTGGTCCCATTAAATCCCACGCTCGCCATGCGGCAGATGAGTCATCGGGATATAAGCAACAAAGGATTTATGACTTGTGCTCTGGAAACGATTCAACCCAATGTGATGATGATGCAATTTGGTTCGAATTGCAAAGCACTCATTTGAAGCCATTTCTCTCGATGTTCTCCATGTGGCATACATTCCATTCATATTGCATTCCGTTCAGAAAATGCTGCGCGAATTGAATACACATATTTTCTCACATCTCACCGACTCCACTGGATGCACGTTATAGGCCGCGTACACTTCCTTCGCCGTGAGGAACGATCTCTAATTAGAGCAACACATCATACTGCGAGCGGACATCTGTTCCGCACGTGCTAGAACCTGAGCGAAAGGTGCAAAAAAAAACTCCCCATGCCACAATCGCCAAAACCACGAAACAACAATTCACTTCCGCGTGACAAAATAAACACCGATCGATGCACCGAGCCGGCCTGGCTCCACGGCACAGATAACGCCGACGGCATAGCCGTAGAGCAAACCCGGCCCCACTGTCTAGATGCTCGATTATTGGAGCGTAAATCCTGCCGCGGCACGGGAAACACGTCTCGCAAACACACCTCGCGGAGCATCGCGTTCTTGCGCGAACGGACGAAATGAAGTGAAAACAAATGAAACAAATCTGCCCGGGCGCGATGCCCGCCACGGTGTGTGTGTGTGTGCAGAGGTGCCTATCAATAGCGCACAGTTGAGGGAGCGCGCACCGTCGGCGCACCGTGTTATGCGAAGGGATTAAGCTTTTAACTGGAATTGCGAAAATCAACATCGTGACAGTCAAAAACACAATCGAAAACGTACCGCTAGCAGCGGCAAGTCGCTTACCGGTGTGCATTTGCGTTTGGAAATGGAACAATGATGGTGTTGGTAGCGAAAACATTCAGCTTATGGTGGACATCGCAAAAAAAAATTGAACGGACTCAATCTACACAATAGTCGAGCTGGAGGTAGAATTCCTAGGGTTATCCTAGCTCAGGAAAAACAGTGATGTTTGAAGGGATTTATGTTACTGAGCAAAGCATGATGATTCGGAAAGAAGGAGTTGGAACAAGAGTACTAGCTCTGGATACTCTAGAACAATCCTATTTTCATATAATTTCTTTGAAACAAATAAACATTTTTATAGCATATTATAGCATATTTCAAAAAACATTGGAATTTAACAATTTTATACTATTCAAGATAGAATTTGCCTCTATAAGTTGGGTTTTATATTTAAAAAATGTGAATGGATAGTAGTTCACCCAGCAGAGATCATCAATCGAGATATAAGATATAGGTTTTACATATTTTATACCGCAAATTTACATTTTTTTTTTCAAATTGTCAAGCAATTTCGATTTTTTTACATATTTTCGCTGAATTTTTTCAAAAATAATAAAAAAAATATAATATATAAAAAATAAGTATATAAATTTAAATTTATATTCTTACTCTTTAAATTGCGTCCCTGCGTAGTCATATGAAGGCCAACATACCTATAAAAGAGAGGAAAAAATATATTTAAAAAGTGAAGATGTTTTCTTTAAAACTTTAATCAAGCTGATCCGCTACACAGTCTCGCTTGGACGTGTCGAAAAAAAAAGATCCGAAAAAATAGAACTATATCTGATTTCCCAATCCATCCACCAGAACGACACACTGCATATCAGCAATGCAGCAAAACTGCACTCATCCTTCACGCGGGACTCGTTTCACTTTCGTCTTCAGGATCTGTTCCACGTACGCAGACGCTTTCCGCAGACACTGACGTTTGAACGTGAGCAAAAATTCAATTCCAGCCCGAGACGGATGGATTCACCGTGGGAGGGCCGCTGCAAGCGAATGACGTATGAAAGACTGAACGTTTGGTGCAAGTTCGAGCACGAAAAAAAAGCAAAAAAGTTACTGTTTCGAAATTGAGACGTCCACGTGTTTCCGGTGCCGAGTAGATTCATTAGGTTGGAGTTGCTGTATGAGTTGAAGTTATTTTTCAGGACCAATATGTTCACATTTTCACCAGTGTTTTTCTCAAGGTTCCGGTGACAGTTTCAACGTTTGAAAAGAAACGAAGAAGATCACGATGGAAAGGACGCGTTTTTCCAAACATGCTGAACGGTTGCTAATCTGACAGACCATCCATTTTGTTTCGCTTTCTTCAACGCACACTGCTAAACACATCAGTGTAACCGATTCGATCGCTTCCCATCACGATTGACTGTATCAAACGCATGACGTGTTGACGCGGTGAATATAAATGGGCTCGAAAAGCAAATATTGCTCGCAACGGAAGCAGCAAAAAAGTGGTGAAAATCCGGCGAAACAGCTGGTACCGGAATCAGGCTTTCCCCAAGCCGTGCGTTAAGCATGGGCTATGCAAATATGCAAAGATACACCCGAAAATGGGATCGTTTCGGAGCTGAACGAAAGCCGTTGCCCACGTTGTTCTGCGAAGCTGTTTGCCGATAGTGAAAACGTGTTCGGGATTGCTTGCTATGCCATGCACACACACACACACATGCGCTGCCAAAAGCCGGTGCAACATCGGTGAACATAAATACCAATTACCGCACATAACCCACACAAATGGAGCCGTGGTCATCTTTTGCGAACGATGAAAAATGCTGATCGAATTCGGGTTTGATTGGTCTGATTTAAAATAAATCGTCACCTGTCGAACGACCGTGCCGAAACGAGTGCGAACAGCTTCGTCTCCGGTGTTTGGCCTTCGACAAGGACCGCACACACACACACACACACACACACACCCGGGAAAACAGCGAGCAGTGATTAATTTTAATTAATTTTTCCCTCCCCATGCGCCGCCGTGGGTGGTTGCATATGGAAAACGTCCACTACACACAAAAGCGGCATGTAAAACCGATCCTCCGGTTGACACATCTCGCGCCAGCCGCGGGTACGCCTGCATGGGATGGGAGAGGACGAGAAGAAGAAAAAAAAACTGCCACCGACAGCAATTTTCCATAATTAATTACATTCAGCCCTTGCACAATCTTGGACATTTTTGTGGCCTTTTATATGACATTTTCGATGGCCGATTCGGTTTCGGTTTTTTTTTGCGTTTGCAGGAATCAGTCTTGCGTGAGCACTCGCCAGAAGTGAATAATTACACGGGGGAAATATCTCTCTGCCATATCCTCGCCGTCAACCGGGACGAGCGGGCATTTTTATCCTTGTTATAAAATTGTTAATTACTGCCGGGTACGCCGCGCCGGAAACGTAGCAGTGCGTGGTGTATTTAGCGCGTTTTTTTTCTGGCGAACATGATCATCGGTTTTCATGTAGCCCATCGATGGGTTTATCGATAAAGAGAAGCAGGGGAAATGTATTAACAAGGACAAAAATCAATAGCAAACAGAGGAGATAGCGCCGCGTCGCAGCTGTGGCAATCTGGTTTTATCGTAAGGTAAGCATATGTCCCCGAAACACGATCGGGATATTTTGAAATATGAAACATTCCACAACGTTGGAAGAAGATATTAAACTCGCTTTAGAAAAAAAGATAATATAAAAGAAAAAAGGATAATATAAATAACCACATACATAAGTTAACATCGTGTCTACATTAATACAATTCGACTAGAATATATAATTAAAAAAAAACAATCAAAATACTTAGTTTCTTATCTCAATTTTCCATAAAAATGTACTCAACACATACTTCAGATTATTTATTTGAATTTATTTTTATTTTTCTTTATTGATGTTTCTGATATTGTTGATTTCATGATATGTTTTAAGTGTGTTAGGATTTGAGTTTAATTGGTTGATTTCGTTATGCCACTGGAATCTTTGTTTATCCATTCCTATCTGCTTTTTCATCGTTTAATATATCGGCAGTTTTATTTAGGTTTACAATCAATAATCCATAGTGTTGCGTCACCGCAACAGGCTTCCCGCATTTTTTTTTTTCAAGAAGCCACAACCTCCACAAGTTCATTTAACACTTTCTTTATTTTTACCTCGCGTGAGGGTCTCGCGTTGGCATTACACTTTAATTTTCGGCGCGTTAAAAAAATCACTTGTGTATGCGTTGCTTGATTGTTCGCTAATCCCCGATACACGCTCTTTCGCTTCCTCACGCACTTCAATCCTTTTCGTCGTCGGTCATCAACCCCCCGATTACTCTTATCTTCCCATTGCGCCCTCTAGCGGCAATTTACCCGAACCACCGACACATTTGATCCGTTCCAATCCGCGCCGTTTGACGGGACCGTTGATTATAATCAAATCATATAAAATAAATGATTTGTTTGGAAATTCTTCTGTCAAACTCAATACTACTGCAGCGTGTCCAAATTTTCATTATTATAGTATCTTAACAGCTTCACAAAGAAGTAAATTTTAAGATTTGTCGCATATATTATTGACCACATTTCTTCATATAAGCAATCCACCTCAAAGACACTAAAAGATTGTTTGACTTTTCTCTTATATTTGTTTTAGTTATGAAACAACGAATCCATGATAGATATCTCGAGAAAATCACCCATAAAAATTGAAAAACTCACCAAAGGCGGACATTTATCACATGTTCCTGCTGGAAGAACACGGAACTTTTGTACAGAAAATCTTCAAAATAATCCAGCTTTAGGGACGATAGATGCATCGGTTGAAACTTCCGTTTCCTCCGATCTAGACGAGAAAAAAAAACCCCTAGCTTCCGACAATATCCTCGAAAATAGCTCGCTGCTTATTTCGGCCATGATTTATGGCCGACCCGCACCCCGTACGGCGCGTCGCTCCCCGCCAAGCACTTAAAGTCGCGCATTCGCACGCTTGGACCACTGCCAATCCGAAACCGTGTCCCTATCGACGAGCTTGCGAAAAGCGCAAGAAACGCCAACACCGGCCCCCGGCCCATTTACTAACCAATCGCGCGTACAAATAATCTCACCGAAAGCGCCGCCAAAACGTGCGCCGCGTCGGAAATGAGCTTTCCCAGCTTCCGCTGAACGTCGCCTCCTTCCAGAGCCGGAACGGAAAAATGATATGAAGAAATCAGCCGGAATCGCGCCCTGCGAACAACGGAACGCGCTCTAGCTTTTTGTTTTCATTTTTTATTATTTTTCTGTTAAGCTTCCTGGCCGTTGAATCCTTATTGAGACCGTCCGGCGTGTGGGTGTGTCTGTGAAATCGATCCTTAGCAAAGCGCATTAGCAATCGGTGGGTATTGAAAAATCTCACCACCTGGTACGACGCCACCCGAACAGGTCGTTCGCATAATCACATTCACCAGCAGGCTGGAGGAGTCGACGCTGGCAGTTCGTTTTCTAATATATTCTACACCTGTCGCCAGGCAAGACACCGCCGGCAATGGAATATTAGTTTCCGGTGTGGCTTTTTCCGAACCGTTGCGGAAGCTGCGAAGTGAGATATCCCAGCGCTCAAAAGGGGTACAAGCCTGGAAGCGAAAGCTCCAAAACAGGAACCCTTTCATGTGCAGCGCAACGCGAAAGGCTGCAAGTCGGGGATATACGCTGATTATTTTCACGCGTTTGTCAAGCGCAAGTAGAAGAAGAAGGTTATTTAATTCCATTCCAGTGTGTCCCAATTTCGTGCAATTTCATTAGCACCTCGCTAGCGGTTATTCGCAGATCCTTTGAGGGAGTGGATGCCTCCACGATAAGTTCCTTATAAGATCCGATAGTAGATCCGGAGCTAGAATGAAGAGACGACACTAATCAGTGTCAATGTGTTCCAGCACCAGATTCGGTGCACCGGTATTCTCATTTCTCCAGCAAAGGATTGATTTGAAGCGGATAAGATCTTGGCGGGTTGGATTCACCGGATTTAGTAGAGTGCAGGATATTGCACTGATCGAAGTTTAGTCTAAAGGAACCTGAATAATCTTCCTTGTGGATGCAAGTAAGACTTAGCATTCTCACTATGAGTGTTTATAACATCCCTAGGAACACTTTTAACCCCAATTTCAATTGCACCGACATGATACTCTTTGGAAAACTAGAACACTCTCATAGAGCAATTAAGAAAGCAGGAAAAAAACTATAACACGACCTTCCCCGAAAATCGCCCTCCGGAGGCTTTTGTGCTGCCTTTACCAAAAAGCGTTTGCTCCCGCGCCCTGACCAAAATCGAAATCCGAAATTGCGAAATTGCGAAAAGGAAATTTATCGAAGCAATGAAAAGCCACTCAACGAAAATGGGCCACCATGGGCCGGTTTTTGTGTGCTATCCGTTTTCCTCCAGCACCGACAATTTACAGCGTTGTCATTCGGGCGTGGAAACGTAATGGCTTGGGGGTGCTGTAACCATTATGAGAGTTTCTTTTTTTGTTGTACTGTGACCGAGGCTTTACATCCGCTCTTCGTTGTATCGCTGATGAGATGGGCTATGCTGTAATACATATCTGTGCTGGAGAAAGAACTAGCAGGAAAGTGTGGCTTTTATTTATATTTAATAAATAAACGGTGTAAATGATTGAAACCAACATGAAAAAACTGTATTTTAGACTTTGTTTATAAACTACTTAGAAGCTTGAAGAAATTGAATGTCTGGAAGAGATGATCCCGAAGTTCCGGAGATAAAATAATTCCAGATACTCTTCCTCTACATCGATTAACGTTGAAAAACCTTCAAAACTCCCAGCTTAATGCAGCTTACAGCGCAGCTTACACCGTGAACAACGGTAAGGAATGATTGGAGATGGTAGTGCCATCGTCGGAAACACAGTTACAGTCGGAAAATTCTATTAATGTTTTATTCCAAACCCCGCCCACATCCACATCCGCAAGCCAAACACGACCGTCCGCGTGATGCAATTCTGCAGAATCATGTGATTTAAAATTCAGCTCTCCATTTGCATGATAACCATTCCTCCGGCACGGGGCCTAATGAAGTCATCCATTATGCAGCCGCTCGCGATACGACATCGTGTTCATCATCGTCCGCGATTCCAAATGGCGCTCGCGATCAATCGGATTGAACTCAAGGCCGCGGCGTTGCGCTCCCCCCCCGGTGGGTTCGCGTAAATCCGGCCACGAGTCGTCGCCGTGACATGATTGCCGAAATAAAGTAGCGCCGTGCCACCCAGGCCATCGTTGCGGCCGATGGATTGCGATGATTATAGGATTCGAAGGAAACGGCAAACATGCGGAGCTGAGTCGGGTCGTGTTGAGTTTGGAAGGGGTTCCGATTGTGTAGATCTGCGATTTCGGGGCATTAGTCGGTCAAGAAAGGCGCCAACCGTGTTCTAGCGCGATGTCGGACGGAGTGAGTGTCTCCACAGCGGAACACTGCCCTGAGTGAGTTCTCGTCTCGGCAGGGGAAGTACGCTCCAACGCGGATCAACAGGCAAAGCAGTTGAATAGAACTGTATCGCGATGCCCGGTGCCTCCGTCGGAGCAGCCCGAAACATAATTGAATGGTTCGGCGTAGCAAAGCAGGCTAGACATGATTAGAAGCGCGCAAGATGGAGATGATGACGATGAGACGACGGCGCGTCGATGGCTGATGGATGAGTTGTGACTTTTCTGCCCGGTTCTCTGCCCGTCCGTGTCTCTCTTTTTTTCATGGGGCAGGCAAATTAAAACAGCCGAGATTGGGAACGGGATGGAGCCAGCGCGACCGCGCGTATCGAAAAGCAGAACGCCCCGAACCGCGGTAATGATGCGATGACCGGCTACCCACTGATGGGAACCGCTTCTTAGGCGAGAGTGATGATTTAATGGATCAATAGAATCAAGCTAGTCGAGCGGGCGGGTCGCCGGAGCAGAAGGAACAAATTGCGGCCACCGTCGCTTGCTACCGCTGGGAAAGTAGATCAGGTTTCAAGGTGCTCCGGTTGGCGGCCGGTTTGCCAGTGATCGCCGGCCATCAATCGGCGCTGAGGATGTGAAAGAGATAAATTGGGTGCCCGGCCGTTGACCTGGGGTCGGGGCCGGGACAGTCACGTAACACCACGCACACGGGCGCGTGTTGGCAACGAGCCAACGGACGGTGCCTTCGACGTTCCTTCTGAGAAGTGATATGGCTGTGATTGACCCAGTTCCAACACAGCAAACTATCGATATCTCACTTTCAGGATATGGAGAGCTTGATATAGCAAAACAGACATGGAAACGAGCAAGGAATTAGCTTCGGAGAAGTTTCTAATTTAGAAAAATAAAACAGATCTGCTATACTTCAAGATATCTAGGAGGAATGTATCAGAATTCTGCACAAAACTACAATGAGAAATAGTAAACTAGATTAGTACTTCACGTTTTACAAATAACATTCATGACTCAATGTCTTAAACATTTCTGGCCGGTGAAGAAATTGAGGGTAATTCGTCCCACTGTAGAATAAACTCCACCGACAGAAGGAAAATATAAAATGCAATAGTATGTCCATAGGATTACATTGAAGACATGATCAAATATTTGATTGATCGGTCTTCTGACAACAAACTATGTCAACTATATAACGCATATGCAGTTTTTTAACAATAACATACTTTAATCACCACTTTTCAGGTTTCGCAATATCCAATTTCCGCAAACCTAAATCAGGGCAAAGATCTCCACCTGCGGAGATGTAATAACTTTTTTTTTCTTCAGATGTAGTGACACCAGCTATATTCGAATAACAAAGCTACTACAAACATTGGAAGTTTTGATCGAGTTGCACGTTTTGTACCGAATGAGGCATATATTTTCAAAATTTGGCGTCACGTCAGATACCTGGAAGGCAACCGGTAGCAAATAAGAGATTTGCAAGTTCTGTGAAACAACCATTAGGCTGAATTAGTTCAACATCAAAACAGCAATCGTGCGATAAATTACACAAAACAAAACGACAACGCTCCTAATCCTTTCCAAAAACATGAACCAGGACTCAAACGGTGATACTTAACTGTCTGCAATAAATTCCCACACTGCCGCTTGTCAAGAAATCAGTGCGCCCAATCCTTTCCCAAAAAAGGTGTATCTCGCCGGGCTCAGCACAGCACGGATCCCACAAACAGGTCCATCGGGCAGGATGCTTTTAAAATGTGCCCGCCCAAACCATTGATCCCTCCGAGGCCGACCAAAGATAACACCCCACGGACCCGGTGGAGGCGTTCCCGGCAAGGGCAGCAAAAAGGGATCGTAGTTGGTGCGGTGGGTGGAAGGTTTTTTTTTATCTTGTTTGGTGCCCTCAAACCATTTTCCAACGTGACTCGAAAGCCGGCGAGGGAGGATCGCGCCAAACCGGAGCGGATTGTTTGCCATCATTCAACATTTAGACTAGAACAATTCGAGCCGCTGAGCGCGTCCTGATTGAGCCGGCCCGTGTTCGGGCGTGTTTGGAAGGATTCCAGATTTATCCGCTCCACAAATAGATACCTGGTACCCTGGTACAGAGGCTGCTTGTCGTCGGCCGTCCGATAGGCAGCCGGGATTAGTGTCACTGTCACGGATTTGGCCCGTTCGGGACGGAATCCCGTCACCCGGTCACGTCCGCTTCGGTGCGGTGCGATTGGATCAAACACCGGCGCGTTGGTGTCGTTTGCCGACGGTGTCCCCACACCACCGTAAAGCTGGCTGTCCGGTGGGTCATCCAATTGACGTTTACAGTTTGATTGTTTGTTAACGGTCGGTACCGGTTTACAAATTTCGATGCAGAACTAACGCATACTAACGAGCCGACGACGACGACGACGCGCGCGCGCTGGCGGGGTCATTCCGAGTCACGTTTGATGTTTGCTCCGACCGACCGATTTGGTTTAATCGAGGCGTCGAAGCTTTGTTCCGGCAAGTTCGTGCGGACTTTGTTGTCAGTGACAAACTGCAGGTGATTTACCTTTGATTCTCATCATTTCAAACAAGTTTATGAAGCTCACGAGCAGAAGGGAAGCATTCAGAAAGATGTAAGCAATGTTGCTTACCAATTATTGATATTTAAAGGAATAGTATGCCTGAAAAATATATGTTCTAATAAATACTTATAAATAAACTATTTGAGAAGATGTCCAAACATTAAATTGACTCAAATAATATAGTTTAAAATAATATGCGATTCGACTTTTCCGTACCGTAGATTAACCATTGTTTCTTCAATGTATAAGTGTATAATATTTCGAAAACTTTGGGCTGTATTTCGACATTTTTTTGTGTTTTCGAATTTTTGAAACTTATTTTGAGAACTCTCTATCTTAATTTATTTTTTTACATTGATTTTTCCCTTGAGTAAATCATGCGATCTAAATTTCTACAAAAATATTCAATAACAGCGATTGACTCATTCGTATGCTTCATCATGAGTAAAGAAGCTCTAACTCTTGAAAGGTAATAACTTCTTAAAACAGGGACACATATGTAACATATGATTCAGCATATGATAGTGTATGAAAATCTCAACAGAACCATAGGAGATCCAACAGACCCCCATATAAAATTGGGAAAAACCACCCAAACAAAGAAACCCACATAAGGATAGTGAAAAAAAGATCGATTGCTCCGCCCGGAAAGTGATGTCAACTGATTGCTGCCGTATCGGGGACATGCAAATCTCGCGTGTACTCGCGACATATGAAAATGGACCAACGAAAGCAACGCGAAGAATTTATTTTTAATTATTTAATGGATTGTTGATTATTTAAATCAGATTCCTGCTGATGAAGCATGCTGCTGCTTTTTGTTTGTTTGTGTGCTATTGCTGACAAGCAAGGGGTACAAACCAAAACGAAAAACTGAATTCCGGACCAAACTTGGTGAATCTCGCAGCTCCGTTAAAAAAACCCCTCCGCTGACCTGTGTGCGTGTGCGAATGTTCTCTCATTCGCCAATTTGTTCAATTTATTGAAGTTTTTACTCGCGGCGTCGGCTTCGGCTAATACATAATAACAACATTGAGTGCTTTCCCCCGGGGTGTGTCCCGGGCTCGGGCATACGGGAATCTCGAAATGAATAAATTTGAGATTCACTTTTCCCGCCCCTATCCAATGCAATTGCACTGGAGGTGTTTTTTGGCGTACGTGTGTCTGCCTGTGTGCGTGCCAGCTCGTTCCAGTCCACCCGAAAATGCAACGCGGCTTTTCGCTCACGTCCTGTGTGAGTCGCTGCTTCGCTGCATACTGCCTGCATTTGGCAGCATTCAGCGAGAGCGAACGGTGAAAATCTGTTTTTTTTTACTATTTGTGTTAGAGCCCGGAAAGGGCCGGAAAAGGCGCAATTTTTTATTCATCAGTGCCGCTGCTGATGCTGCCCGCTTTTACGAGTAGAACCATAAATTGAAATATTCGTAAATTGGACTAGCTTGGCGGGCTTTTTTTCTCTGTGTTTCAACGCAGCTGTCCTGACTCAATTTGTTCATTCATTTCATTCGGTCGGGGAACGGTGCTACTTGTCAGGAACGCTGAGAGCCATGAAAATTGGTTGGATATACCCGTGCTAGTTGGATGCACCACTCTCCAAATGGTGAAAATTGTCAGCGGTGGAAGCTTTCACAGCGGTTTTATCCAAGAGGTCGTTTTTGGCTTTGTGTTAGACGAAATGCATAAAGAAGTTTCATTATGGTTGATGACCTAAATATACATGTAGTGCACGGTTTTTTGTGAGTTGTACAATAAATTAATCAACCTGCTAGCTTATTATACGATAACC
Organism: Anopheles dirus; assembly: GCA_000349145.1. NCBI lineage: Eukaryota > Metazoa > Arthropoda > Insecta > Diptera > Culicidae > Anopheles > Anopheles dirus. Next base: position 2,729,576 of record KB673534.1, read on the forward strand.
AGGGCTTTCCTGCAAAAACATATTCATAAATGAAGCATTGCAAGGTAAAGCTACTAACTTGAACAACCAAACACTTTTTTCCGTGTTCCGTTTTTCGTGTTAAAAAAACATAAAAGAACTTTAAAATTTTCCATGTAAAAATCGCTCAGATAAATACTCTCAGTAAGGATTTTATTTTTGCTGAAATTAAATAGGTTCCAGATCATCTAGGCATTGCAGGCAATGAGAAGGCGGATGAACTGGCTAAGCAGGGAGCTATAGAAAAGGAACAATTAGACAACAAACTAAGATTATGTGACATAAAAAATATGTTTCAAATTAAGAAAATTAATAACACTAAACACAATGCGAAATCAAAGGAAAAAAATCAAAAAGAATTTGTAATTAAACCGTGGTACCAAGACTTAAGTATAACAACACATGAAACAAAAATAATGAACAGAATACTACCTGGACACGACCTATCTAAATACTGGTTGGCCAAAATGAGAATAGGGGAGAACGAAATCTGCCCGGAGTGTGGGGAGCCGAAAACAGGAATACATGAAATATTCTACTGCAAAAAATACGAAATCCACAGAGAATCAACAGACATATCCTTCGAAAGACTGAAAAAGCAATTGAAAGGAAAAATCGGGAACGAGCACAAAAGAAGTCATAACATTAATAAAAGAGACAGGAATGGAGGTATCGGAGAAGCAAAGTGGAAAGCACGGGAATAAGACTAAATAAAACAGATCACAAAAATCAGAGATACAGCACCCAATACAAAACTCAGAAAAATAAACATAGTTAAAATATGATTAAGTAGTGCAAGTGTGAACCACTGCAAATTGCCGTTGTGCGTTGTAGTAAGGAGACCGGTAGCAATATGACTCACGATAGTCGATGCCAATAGAGAGGGTCATGGCTCTGAATGCGGTTCGAGGGAGCCTCGTGGTGTTGAATCGTAGGAGCCCGAATTCCGTCTCGGTAAAAGTAGATGGATTTTTTTTAAATCAATGCTATCGTATAAGTTAGACCTACATTTAAATGTCTGTTTAGAAACTATCCAACATATTCAGCTATCATCCAAAAGAGATCCTAGTGTCAGAAGGTGCAATTTGTCGCTTTCCAGCAAGACGATTAAAAAGTTGCCTAGTTTGCACTGTTCACTGTGATAAGAGCGAGAGACAAATTCTGTGCATCAATTTAAACTGTCCCGGTTAAATTTTCCATTTAAATGGACGCATCCCAGGCCAGGGCTAATGGCTCCCAAAGGATCTGTTTGAATAGCTATCACAAGATCAAATATGAGCGCTGTGTGCTGCGCGGTGCCGGCTCGACAAAACGGTTGGCCCCAAAAATTAATGCTTTCATTCTGCATCATAAGCGTGGGTGGACCCCTAACGCACACACGCTGGATCCCTCCCAACGCAATGCGGACGGGCCTCCGGGGACCAGCGTGTGATCATATACATCGTTGCTTTATTTATTATTAATTAACAATCAATTCGTGCCCCGTCACATAAGCGATGGCCAAACTTCGATGGCCTAGAACACGCAGCAACACACACACACAGCTCCAGCAGAACCGTTGGGAATATTTATTTGGATGTGATTTTCAGCCGAGAGCGATCAACACGACAAAATAGATTTTCTCCTCCCGAGCGCGCACGCTGCCACTCGGCACCGTATGGGATAAGTAAATTTGAACGGAGCCGAAATTTTAATATTATCATTATCGCACCGCCATCTGCGCGACGCAACGACGACAGCGGGGATGGGGATGTGGGGAGATTGCGGGGGATTTAAATTATTATCGCAATAATTGGAGTTATGCTGGGAAAAGCCGTTGCAATGCGTTTGCAAATAGAACTCAAAGCGAACCACCGGCTCCATACTGGGCCCAACAGAGAGCTATAAATTGCATTTTCACCCGCTCAGCGATGTTTGTTTAGTTCAGTTTTGGCACCGGGCGCGCGATTGGGTGGCTCTATCGTTTTAGGGATAGCTAAATTGGGGATTTGTTTGTCCCGGCGCCAAACGTTTAGCAGCTGGGGAATGTGCTGTTTAAAGCTATCTCATGTTGGTATGCCTGATGGGGTTTGTTCTGGAAATGGAGCTATTATAGAAAAAAAATCTTGAAAATCTGAAATTCTCTTCTTCAAAGTGTGTGTGTGCAAGCATAATTTTTCAGTTAATTTTGACAAAATAGTAGTGAAGTTTGTGTTTGTGTATAGAACTTTTCTTGTCTGATGCTTGCAGAATTAATGAAACGAAATTTAAATTTGGCTTTCAATACTTTCCTCAGTTTTCAGAAATTAAGATCCTTTCTTTAATTCGTAGCATAAGTCCACAGCAAAAAAAGCGATGAAAACCAACTTAAATAATAAAAAAAAACTCCGTAACATATCTATACGCCCACCTGTTTTTTTAGAATGAAACAAAATTTGAAGAGATAGATAAACATGATGTTCTACTAAGGTGTAGATAACAACAAAACACGTTTTTGACGTTTGTTTTCCCATGTTTACCCACACTATTGCTATTTTTTCACCACCGTCAGAATAAAAAACATAAAAATTCAAACATTTAAAATACATAAAGCTATAGTTTTGAATGTTTTTTAATATATTATGATTTATTTTATGTCCTTCTTAGTTTCAAATTACCAAATTTAGTATTTTTTGGTAGCATATTCTGGTTACAATTTTTATGTCATAATGCTGAAAACATAACCTTTCAAACCATGTATAGTTATTGCTGATCCAACACCCGTTACAAGTATAATAAATGATAAAAGTCTACGGAAATTGGCTGATTTGCGATGTTAATCGCTTTAAAACCGTTGTAAAAGTCGAAAACCAAATGTATCAATATGTTCCAATAAGCTTGACATACTGAAGGAATGTGACAGAATGTTTAAAAAATATGCCATTTTTTTCCTGACCCGACCTGAAATGCCAGAAATGTGGAATCATCAAAGATGTATTTTGTTATTATCTACAACTTAAAAATACATAATTTCCATCTTTCTTTTCATGTTTTCGTGATATTCTAAAAAAACAGGTGGTCGTATAGTTATGTTACGGAGTGTAGTACAAACAGAGTAGAACAAAATTGATCGCGTCCATGTTTGTTGCATGTTTAAGTTTTCCATTCAGGCTATAAAAAAGTTACTTAAATCGTTACACTCTTTTCCAAGAAATGTCAAAGGTAGTATAACCCGTACGAACTCGACTTGCTAAAACATTTATTCTCCCCCTGATTTGCATATCTCGTTAGCAGTTTTCCCACGGTATCGCGAAATAGTCGCACTTTAATGGTCTGCGCGACCTGCCACTAAGCACTGACCGCCGTGCCGCCCAGCTATAACACAAACACACACGGGGGGCCACGGGTGCGCGTTTTTGCTCGTGTCGGTCGTGTAAATCGGTAATAAATTCGGTAACGCGATTGTTTATTTTCCACTGTACAGCAACGTTTCGCACACACACAACGCGGAACGCGGAAACTCGGGCGCAATAAATCTATAATAAACGATGAAATTACCCAATTCAAATCTCGCGTTCGAGCGAATGGTTTTCTCGCCGATGTCGTGTGGGCTTGTAATTCGGCCCACTTCAAACGGCGCCCGGCGCACGGTGTCGTTGGGCACTGAGCGGGATGGAATCGATCAGTCGAGGCAGGAAATTACCTGCGAGTAGAGAACGGGAGAACGGAGTAAAATATGAGTAAACTCGCACTAATCGTGTTTGATTGCTAACACATGCAGCCGGGCCGGCCGAGGCGGCGTGGAAAGCGTGTAGCGTGTCAGCAGCAAATTAACCCAGAAAGAGGACCTTTTTTTTCTCTCTCCCGTTCGGGGAGGTGTGGCGAAATCCACGGAACAAGCGAAAAACTACCTTTAATCAGATTAAAAACCCTTTCGGGTGTTTTATTTTCTCTCGCTTTTTCAACCAGCCTAAGTTAGTGGCTGTATCCTCACGCGAGTTTCGGCCCGCTGGCACTCCCCGGGTGGTTGGGAGGTGGGCAGAAGCGTTACCGGAAATCTAACCATTTTTCTTGACCGCCAGCTCGTGGCACACACAGTAATAAACACCCGCCCGCTCCGCGAAAGCTGAGAGAAAAAAAATGATCACTAAATCATTGAGCGGCGCTCGATCGAACCGAACCCGCCTGGGAACCGAATGGAGGGGTGTTGGCAAGTCGCTCGTCGATGCGCCAAAAACCACTCCCCGGCCTATTATTCACGCTCTTCCAATTAACCTATTTGGAGCGGGCCGTAGTTTGTTACAACCGTTGGCCCCTCGATGCTCCAGATATGGCTAATTTCACAATGGCCGTGATGGATGGCTCATAAAGAACGCGAGCGAGCGAAAGGTGGCACCGGGCTAATCGGCTTCTTCATCAGCGAGAGCTTCATCCAACATCGCGGGCCGGAGCAAATGGCCGCGCGCCGTCCGGAGGGTGGTTTCAGCCAAAACAAACATTCTGCGGGTCAGATTAATGCCCGCGGGATGGCTTTCTTTCGGCTGAAGGGCTAGTGAATACGATGCAGTTTTTATGTCGTGTTTTCATCTTGAAGTCAACTGGTACGACTTCTTTTTCCCATTTTTAAAAGATTTTATCATGAATATTTTTCATAAAAATCACAATAAATTGCAGCATAATCAAGTCAAACTTTCATTTGCTAAAATATTAACGAGGAGAATAATTTTATTTACAAAAAAAAATCATAAACCATCTCTTAACTACCAAACTAGATGTTTACTTTTTGGACTCAAATCACTTGAACACAGAAAAATGACGTAAGCGTTTTTCTACACAAGACCATTTCTGGAACTATTGTCGGCCCGTTTATTTTAAGTTCAGTTATCTTGCTAGCTCCAGATAGACAGCTATGACCTAAACAACTGTAACCACCTGTTTATAGATCCACAATAGTGTTGGGTAACAGAGATTCAGAGTCATGAATTTGAATGAATCTTTGAACTAAATGAATGAATTTGAATCTTAGAAACAAAGATTCATGAATCTTATGAATCTCTAGAAGATTCATGATTCTCGTGAATCTCCAGAGATTCATGAATCTTTTTAGATTCACGAGATTCATGAATCTTCTAGAAATTCATAAGATTCATGAGTCTCCAAAGATTAATGAATGAATCTGAATGAATCCTAAATGAAAGATTCATGAATCTGAATCCCGTCGTGAGATTCATAAGACACAACACTAATCCACAACTCATAGCGACAATGATCCTATAACTAAAATGATGGAGGCATACAATTCTATTAGTAATTTAGTTGATATGAATTTGACCGTTAACTAGCTTAAAAGTTGTTTAAAACTTCTATTCTGACGATCCTACGTTTTATTAACACGTTGTTTCGTTTATGTATATAATAATGTTATCCAGGCAATCTTTGTCGTATAACGCAAACTACGAATAAATAAATAATCAATTATGTTTGAAAAAAAAACTTCTAAAAGGAAACATACAACAATTCGTTTTATTCTGAAGTAAAGTTAAAGTTTAGTTAAAGCTGAAGCTTCCTTAAAGCTGAATGTAGTTAGCCAGTGGAATGAAATTAAAATCTTCATATCTTTCAGTAACTATCAGAATACTCCTAAATTGTATACATATCGGATGCTGTTACTGCACTGTGTGTTTTTGGGGTGGAATTTTGATGAAATGTAGCTGTCAAAATTTATTCCACATAGGTGTTTACTCATTCAATTCATAAAGATGAAATTTAACTGCCAAACTCCACCAAAAGTTCATCTAAAAAACATTAAATGCTATAACAGCGGAAGTGCAGGTGCAGAAGTTTTTTTTGCAAGAAGCCAATAATAAGAAGTTTCGCGATGTTTGCATTCGATTTTTCAGTGGTATGTTTAAGCTCCACTCTATGTTTGTCAGAATTTCAAAGAAATTCTTATCTAGAATAAAACAAATCTAAAGATGCAATATCAGCTGTGTGAATGGGAAAACTTGCCCTATCTCCCAAAATCCGCTGTATTTATTTATTCTGTCAAAAAGTTCTTCTAAGATTTTCCTCCCTGCAACACACTCCAACACAAAACTAACATGTTTCGAGGGATGCTGCATGAGACGCGAGCGGACGGTTAGCATAAAAAACCGAAAAACCTCTTAATTAAGTCAATTTAATTCTCGTCTCGGGTGAATTCTGTTCCCACTCGTCCGGGTCGTCTCTGCGTGTAGTGAAAATTCTGGAAAAAAATCAAACACACATCACTTCGGCAAAACCGAACGGGCGAGGAGCATTTGCACAGTTGCAACGTATCAGCAGCAACGCAATCCTCAGGTGTCGGCCGGCGTGCTCGTCCCGCTCTTCCCGGCACGGTCGGACGCGCGCACAGCGTGATCGATGATTCTGATCTAAAACACGTTGGGCTAGCTGTAACGCGTAGCATCGGAGCCGGTGCATAAAAACCGCACGTCGCACCGGAATGCATGTGTATGGGTGTGTGTACGGGACGATGAATCGTGGCGATTGTGGTTATTTTGTTACGGGACGCACGCGGTGCGCGGCGCGGTGGCACGATCACGATCCATCTTAGATGGGCCCGGCTGTCTTGCCCGGGTGGCGTGGTGTAACTTCTTGCGCCTTGTTGCACAAACGATGCCAAAACCGCAGCAGCAGCAGCAGCAACAGTGTTGGTGGGGCATCAATTTATTTTTTAATAAACATCTACTCACAAACGCTGCAACAACCCGGGTGCGGAAACCGGAGTTTCTGGAAAAGCGCAACGACCAGATTGGAATGCACAAGCTGGATGGGGCGTGTGTGGGGGAGGGGGAGGAGAGGGAGATAAAAACCACACGTCCCAGGCAGAAGAGATGCAGCTTTAGCAGTAGTGGGAAGCGACAGCAAATTTTGTAGCACTTTATCCGCAGCGACCTCTCGTGGTGTGTGTGTGGGTTTTGTGCATCCTCGCGCTACACTTTTAATTCATCTCAGCTGGTCCATCAAATAGGGGGAAAAGCGAGCGCCGTTGAGAGCCAGTGGGAGTGCATATAAATTGCATCAACGACTCATCCGTTGGATTTTGCCTGCGGCTAGGTATGCTTTTCTATTTTGCTTCCACTTAATCCATCCCAGCGAACGGCCACGGCCACTAGAGCCACCCGATGCTGCTCGCCAGCCACCGGCATTAAAACCAAAGAACCGACGCGAAGGATGCACACGGTGTCAATTAAAAGTCCAATTTATGACGGTGTGTGATTTGGTGGCAAAGCTGCAGAAATAGAAAAAAAACAGGATTCTCCTACAGGCTGTGGGTCACGCAAACGCGAAGCATCCAAATGTGTTTCCATTTTCCAGCACTCCACATCCAACTCCACATAAAATGGAGCCCAGATTTGTGGATCGCACTGTGCTTGGTCATGCAATGCGGCTAATTATTCCAAAAACTAAGCTAAAAGGCTAGGGTCGTATAGAAAAACACGCAAAATAGTGGCAAGAGTCATGCATAAATTGATACAATTGGCGCCGAGAGCCTTTTACTCCATTTTCGTTGACATCTGGCGCGATAAATTTGATGCATTCGGCGGACGGGCCCGCGAATGGGAATATGACCGCTAACCCTGTTACGTATATTACTTCGTGAATATTTTAAAGGCAATTTATGAATTTTATGCAAAGCACGTGAGAGCAACGTATGTATATGAAATAAATCTTCTTTCTAATTTTTTGTCATTTTTGCTCTAACAAAATTTAAACTGAAGCTTAAAACCTTGAATCAAAAAACTGTGTCCATTGTTTTAATTTATTTTTTAACTTCATATAAAAGGACTGTTAATTACATGAAAAATGCCATTCTAAAAAAAACATTCAAAAAATGCTAAAAATTTCAACAAAACTTCATATCAAATAAAACAAAATGTAACAGAAAAATGCTGTCAGCAGCCAGTTTTGTTCATTTTATACACAAATAATATAGTTTTTTAAAACTTTTTTAAAATAAAAAATAATAATAAAAAACAGAAGTAATCATAGTGAAAGCAAACAAGCAAAGCAAAAAATCGAGGGCATTAAGAAATTTTCTAAAAGAAAAAAAACTTGACAACTTGAACAAAAATGCCGAATATAGAGCTAACGAACATATCTGAACAATACATCAACTAAACATAACATCATTCGCAGAATACAATATTACCCAATAAGTTTTATTAGGGTAAATTTTATAAGAGGTCAAACATTAAAAAAATAACTTATCATACATATAAATCGATTCTTTGTATGCTGATCAATTCCACAATTTATAAAATGCTCAGAAGTTCATAAGGAAGAAACATTTATAAAAAAAACATAAACGTTTCAACGCTTCAAATTCGTCCTCAACATCTCAGCACAGTTTCAAAAAGATGTCCTACCCGTTATCAGTTTTGTCCGCATAAACTTCACTCTCATTCACACAATCCCATAAAGATGGAACGCAAATTTAACCGTAAAACTTCCGTACCCATTCGCTGCATGGTGCATTTATTACCGAGAGCAAAAAAAAGGCTTCAAATTGCAAATAATTCCAAAAAACAGCCGGACCAAGTAAAAGCAAGAGCAAGACCCGGACTTGAGCAACCAAAAAAAAACAAAGAACGCCGTGAAACAAATCATCATTTCATTCCTCCCGGGCGCATACTTTGCGCTTGCCGAACAAAGGGCAGCGCAGAGAATTACCACACATCGTCACCGAACGACGACGACGGCCGTCCATCAAGCGCCACGACCCAAGCAGCCGTTCGGTACACGCCGGTCCGACATAAATTTTATCAAATTGAGATAAAAATCTTTTAATTATAAGCTGCAAAAACAAAGCGCCACTGCTGCCTGGGAGAAGCGAGAGAGACAGAGAGTTGCAGAAAAGATAAAAGAGGAAAACCCCATTTCAAGGCTAATGCATGGCGGCGCTACGGTTCTCATCATGAACGAACAAGTGGGCAGTGAGAGCCCCAGTCGGGCGGGATGTTGGAAGACTGAAAGGAAGAACTTTTACATACGTGCGTCCCGCCCTGGGATCCCCAACTGCTAGTTTCTCCGTCTTGCTGCCAAAAACAATAACCATTTCGCAAAAGTTTTCGCCCACCGTGCCACCCACCCCCCGTCCTGTTCCACGATCGTTTCCAGAACAAAAGTGGAGCCTTTTTCCCCCCACATAAACGGCCACACGGGTGGATGCACTTTACGCAGCTGCATACAGTGTGCCTTCAGTGAGAACGAAGTTTTAGGCTGCCTACTCGTATCAACTTGTTTTTTTGTTGGTTTCGCTAGAATATATGTGTGTGTGTGCACTCATACTCCCATGTGCGTGGACAGCGTCGCTCCCGGCGTGCATGTACGAATTTCTTTATGCTAACTTAATTGACCCTTCGAGACGATTCCCACCGTCCGGCTATCGCAGCCGAACATCAACATCCTCAACCGCGCTGTGTCCTTCAACTCGGCAACGCGGAAAGAGCCTGTGCCGCTAATTAACAGAGCGGTCGCCAAATGCAACTCCAACTGCATTCAGAAAAACGACCTGATGCACCGGGCCAGATAAGGAGTCTCGCAATAGAATCGACGGCCCGGAGGCCAGCCAGAACCTGGGAATAACACAGAAAAAAGGAAACCCAAGTCCAGGCAGAGTTTCCAACCCAAGCACCAATGGGAAGCGTACCGAAGTCGGGCTTTGGATGCGTTAAAAAAGCGACTACTTCTTCTCCCCCGTTCTGCAGCGGACCCTGAAGGCATGTGCTCACTCCCCTGTCACCTATGCACTTTTCAAATGGACCCGAAGTTTTTGGCGTTGAAGGTAATAAAATTATCTATTTTCCTAACCATTACCGCTGCGCCGGTCGTTGCACAAAGACGGTGTTAAAGTTTTCCCCTTTTATTCGCAGCTGAAGAAGGAGCCGAAAGCAAAGAGTCGAGAAAAAAGACTTCACATAGAACTGTGCCAAGAACGCTCCAACAGACCACCTATACAGTGCCCATTGCAACAGCTCTGCAGTGATGCAACTTCATCATTCGGTGCACTCCGGAGCGCCCGAATGCGACACCTGTGTACCATGTGCATATATTTCAAACGTTGATGGGTAGGGTTAGCCGAGGCAACGCTCGAACCGGTACGTCCCTTCCATTCATCATGTGCGTTCCGGTGTTCCGGAGGAGATGTCTCGTGTCGGATTAGAGTCTCGGGTCTCCGGGAGAGAGAGATCGAGCCAAAAGCCAGGAGTCACTTATCCCGGGCGCTTTTGTGCGAACACCCACCCACCCCCGGTTCGGTTTAGGTTGTATGTATGTGTGTGTGGTGAGATTTATAGAGCGGTAATTAATTTTAGTTGAAGCTTTATTTTTATCCAATTTTTCTCCCACCCCGTTTTGTCCTCCTTATCGCTTCTGCTGGCTTGCTTTTGGCGTTCGCACGCCATTGGAAGTCGCCTTTTATGCTGCACGACCGGGGGCTCGTGTGGGTCGATTTTTCCACCCAACCACCACCAAGCCTCACCGCACAAACCGAACCGGAAGGTGCGACGGCGTTATATAAACTTTTCATTTGTGTGTGTCTCTCTCTCTCTCTCTCTCACGGCACAAATTAATTGTAGCCCCGGTTGCCATTAATAAAGTTCTAGCCACGGGCAAGTTTCGGGCGGAGCTTCAACAAGATTAAACGGATGGGTTTGGACACACTTTGGGACACGCGCTTCGACAGAGCGATCGTTTCCGGTCGCGCTGCAACCGGCGAGCGTGTGTGTTGGTGTGAATTGATTTTGTGTCGAGACCTCTCATCTTCCCGCAGGTTTGGACCGGTGCTTGCAAGAAATGGGACTGTGAGGAGGTGTCCACCGAGCTAATCACTATTTCCGTGCCCAAGATGGCCAACCGGGCCGGTCCATATTCGGTGAGCATTAATTGAGATTAATGTGTGGGATTTGAGCTGAAGAGGCAAATGAAGCGTTGATTTTGGAGGGGGAGCATTTATGCATGCAGCTGGCAGCGAAGTTATGTTTGTGAGCCTGCTGGAGAGGGTTTGTGAGATTGCTGGAAATAAACCAAACATCGTTTCCTGACGATGAAAAAGTAGTTAACCAAATCCCTATGTTTTTAATGTTTGTATTCATCCAATCCAAACTATTAATGACACTTGGAACTAAACTTTTCAAAACAATGTATCCACGTCTAGTGAATAATTCCAGACGTATTTCAAGAAAACGGGTTATCTATGAAGTAGTGTTTCGTTTTTTTCAGTCTGCTCGTTTAAATATTGACAAGGGCTCCTGAAAATTTCACGATGCTTTGAAGTCTTTACAGGTTCTCATACCTTTTTCTGGTCATGGGCATGTCGGTTCAGAGATTCACTCAATTATTTGACATCTTGATCGGATAGTCCTAGACAACAGAGGACAGAAGAAGACAAAACTCAGTCTTTAAAAGTTATTCCAACAACAAGTCAAGTCCTGCGTTACGGTCCGTTAATGGGATTTAGATATCAGTCCTGTCGTGTTAAGATCCATGACACTATCACTAAGCCACCAGGCCACAAGAGCTCAGCATCGTAAAGGTCATTTTCAATCAAACTGTTTCATCGTATAAATCGCCATTAAAGTAGTCGTTATCATTGAAGAATCTTCTGAAATGACACACATTTTATTTATATTTTCATATAGTAATATACCTCAACAAGTTCCAACATTTTGCTGATGCAAATATGGTGATAGAGAGGTGTCACTTCTCCACAATTACCTATTACCTTATATAATTAAGTAATATCAGAAACTTAAAGGAAACAACTGGATTTGGTTTCGCCAATGAAGCTCTTTGTACGACGGTAACTAATACGTTGTAGGACAAATATCGATCCTGCTCAGTCACGACAGCAGTTACTCGCACATAATACTGTTGAAAAATATCTCCACCACTAGGAACAGTGCAACTACGTTTGCGACACTCCATCCAGACACAGGTGCACCGGGTCATGCCGGAAACAATGTTGCGCTCGTGAAATACTCCGCCCCGGGCACGCGGGAAGTTATCTGCGGCAGCTACATCAGCAAAGCGGGCGAAGTCAGCGGTTCGGGTTTATGAGGACACATTGCGGCACATCCCGTTTCAGCAGTATTTTCAAACCAGCCACGGCAGGAGAACACAAAACAAAAACTAGCCACTCGATCGGAACCCGGCGGAAAACAAACAGTTGGCTCAAAATACGATATCTTCCAAAAGCCCCCGCTGCACGACGTGCAAAAACTAAGGCCCGGTGGTAAATTTATTGCAACATTTTCGCTCATCCACCACCAGGGCATTCAGGGAGGCGACCGGAGTTCGGAATCGGAAATGGTCTCGGGTAGAGACACAGAAAAAGGCACGAAGCACCCGGAGATGGAAGTAAATAAACGGCAGCATCAACACAACTCCCGACGCCGGCGTGTTCGTCCCTGTTTTTGAAACCATCTTCGCCCGATTTTACGACGGCTGCAGTAGTGTTCCCAGCGAGCGCTGGATCGTCCAAGGTGGCCAGCGCTGTCGTCTAAGGTGACCACTCTCCACCGCTCGTTTGCGATAGTGGGAAAGGAAAACAGCTTAGGTTCGCATTTCTGGCGCAGGAAGGCGAACGAAGGGCGGAGCGATGCTGAGAATTATGTTTATGTGCTCGGTGATAATTTCGAGTGTCGTGTTGAATGAAGCAAATTATAAAATAAACTACAGCAGAAATTGCCAGCCCTGTCCCGCTCCGGCACGCGAGCACCGGGAGCAGCGCGCACACAAAAACATCCGTCCCGGGACTATCTTGCCCGGATCTGGATAGTTTCCGGGGAGTAATAATTCAAATGTAACCTTTGACACCGGCACACGTAATGGCTGCCCGGCTGAAAAGTGTAAGTGGTTGCGAGGACCAACACGTGCGGGAGGGAGTGTTCGTGCGCCGTTCGTACGGTTTTGGGCTGCTTAGAGCGGAATTTCACCGGCACGGTTAGCTCGATCGCCTCGGTCACACATTTTTATTGGAAAAGTTAGAGAAAGGATCAAATTTATTGGAGGCCGCTTTTGGGAACGGATCTAGCCGTGTTGGATCCAATTGAAGCGATCGAAAATGGAAGAATTATGAGCATGGAAGGGTTAAGGTCAGATCTTAAACGGAGTTTTCAGACGAATTGTACAAATTTTGTTTAAAGTCCGGAGGTTTTGTCGCAAAGGATACCATTGACGATCAGAACTCGTACTAAAACTAGTAAAAAAAAATTGAAGGATATCAAAATTTGGTTCGATCAAGACAGTAACCAATAACATATTTTTTTTATTAAAAGATATCAGATTTATAAATAATCTTAACAATAAACACATACATCAAAATGATAGAGAATACAAGTTAGAAATTCATGAAAATTCTTTCAATTTATCAGATTCATCCAAAAACTCAAAAACTGCGATGCTTAAATTCGAAGAATTCACATAACATTCCAAGAACACCTGTTCGGTGCCAGAACACCATGCACTCGATTTTCCAGGCTGGGACACACACCGACTGTTGCACGAAGCCGGCGCACACATGTTCCCATGCACGGAGGGCCGTGTGGCACCGGGGAAAAACGAAGAAAAACCGCCGCACAACCAAAACCACCGGGCGCGTTCGTACACGGGATTATATCAGCCTCATTTGCATTCCAAATTTCGGACAAAACTCGAGGCACTGCGTACGGAAAATCCAGCCGTGCGTTCGTGCGATCCTCCTCCCACGACACGCGATGGTGCCAAACATGCGTTTAACAAATGACTGTTGTTACGCCTCATCGATATTTCCCGCCGCCTGCTCCACACCTATCCGTGTGGCTTTTCGCTTGATTATAATATCCTTGCTACAAAATTGAAAATGTACTGTCGGTACGTTCTCGTGTGCGTGTGCGGGTTTTTTTTTTTTGTTGCATCCATTGTCCTGACTCTCGCATAACCACATACGGATCGGGCTGGAATCGATCCGTCGCGCCGTATCCATACGCACCTGTGACGCACAACTAGAAGTCAGACTGGTGACGGCTCTGATGCCGCCGGTAGGGAAATTTCCCAACCAGAACCGTGTGCGTCGGCGACAGATCGTTGGTTGGTCTGGCTCGAGGCCTGAATCACTTGCTAGAAAGGTAGGAGCTTTTTTTTGGTGTTGCGTTCGACTTCCATTCCATCCGATTTGCATTTCGGTCGAGTGAACCGTGCTCCTGTGTGGAGAACGTGGCTTAGAAAGCCGGGATGTCAAATTTCCGCGAATGCATAATGGGTCCCGTCACATATGCTACCACCGACACCCGACTGGAGAACTGTCGCTCTCGGTTGACGGAGCAAACGATTTCGTCATGTAATATCTGCAAACGCGTGAAAGCCATATGTGTCGTCCCGCTGACGTACGGGGATGTTCGCGGTGTCCAGCTTCCGCCGACGCGCATGATAATGATGATAACAACGATGAGGATAATGATATGTTGTGTTGGTCAGATTGCGAACTTCACATCTCACCACGTTTAGCACCAGGAGTAGATTGCTAGAATTTCATCACATTTTGCCAAAGACTCAAACAAACTATTCCATGTTCAAATGTGCTTATACAGGCACTTAGATAGGTTTCGCTCGTGAATAATGAAACTACGTTTTGTTTGTTTTTTCGTTGAAATTAAGCGAATTTATCCGACGAAAAAATACTTCATCAGTTTTGACTTATATTTAAGATCTTTGTTTGCTCTTTTCATCTATCAATTCTCTAATAAGCGAAATTTTTGAACCGCTTTATAACCTAAAAAACCCTCAACAATTTTAAGTAAGAAATCTTAAGGAAATCTTTAAGGAAAATTTCGAAAAATATTTTTGACGCATTTTAGATATTTTGGGGAACTTTTCTAATCGTTCAATTCAGTTAATAAGCAGGACTTCAAGTTTAAGTGTAACTTTTAACATTTGAATTTCTTAATAGTTCTCAATAGTCTCGCTATCTTTCTTTCTCTCTCTCTCTCTCTCTCTCTCTCTATCTCTCTCTATTTTTCTTTCTCTCTCTCTCTCTTTCTTTTATAATCTCACGTTTTTCATAGGTTGAGGTGATTAGTTAGATATATAGTTTTTACTTCCTAAAACATGCGTAAAAAAATCTTGATGCTTTAAATATTAAAAAAAAACTTTAGCTTTAAAACGGTAGTTTTCTAATAATCAAACGTGCGCAAAAAGAGAAAGCAAAAGGCAACAGAATAGCAACCGCGCTCGTAAACATCGCAGCAAATTTTACGACAGCTGATTATCGAGTCTCTTTGATACTGTGGCCGCCTGATCGGCAAGATAGGAGAGCACTTCGAACATAACATTAACATACCAGCATACCTACCGAGACAACAAAAAAAAAATCTAAAGAAAAAACGAAAGAAAAAAAGATAAACCCAGTGTAAATCCGTCGCCGGTCTCGAAGATCGATTTAACCTAATTTATCGTACACATTATCCGGCAGACTAATGATCGGGCCTGCTTCCCCTGCTCGGTCTGCCTCACACCGATTTGTTGGTGAAAGAACAAATTTCCCGCGCCAGGCAAGATCTTTAGAAGGAGGCACCGAGCCAAACCAAAGCGTTGAGAAGAAAAAAAAATCGAAATAACTCACGCACCAAAGGCACAAAGCGAAAGACTTTCCAATCACGAAAGATCGGAGAAAGCAACCGCCGCGTGATGGAATAAATGATAGAGAACAAGCAGCGCGCGGTTGATGGTAACGACTGCTGCTGCTGCTGCTGCTCCGAAGTAGCTGCTGCGAAGGGTAAGCGAAAAGACATACGTTTTCTCGCCCTGTCTCTTCCACACGGTTGTTTGATGTAACACTGATGTTTGAGTGAAGATTTCCGTCGGCCGTGCGATCGGGCTACACGCCGGCAGACCCGTACGCAGTGTCGTGTATCAGGTTTATTTCGTTCTCACCGTGCCTACCTCGGTTTGTCTGTTGTCTGGCCGGTGCAAGTGGCGCATACGCGCATCTCGACGGAGGAGAAGAACGCCTTGCCGTGGCGTGGGTGCAGATGCCGCACTGTCGCGCCCAGGACACGGGACGACGCAGCCACCACGCGTATCGAACCTACCCTAAACGGGCCTAATGTCGCGTCGTAACTTTCGATAATGGGTTATTTGGATAACGACGGATGCAACACGCGCGGCTCACGCTAGGCGTGACGACAGGGGGAGTGGGAAACGCCCGTGCCAGAGAGGTGTGTAACAGGTACTTTGGGAAAACAGGGCCACTCTAATCGGAGGCACTATGGACGCGTACCAACGATGTTCAGTATTGAAAAGAATTTTTGCCGTCAAGATTTAAGAAAAATTTGACTTGAGATATTTTCAATTATAATATCACCAAAATATTTGTTCAATATTTTGGAGAGTCTAATTTTCAAAATTTGGTGCGATGTTTGTACGTTATACATATGTCAGATGCTTTTCAAAAATATTAAATCCCAACAGTAAAACTGAGGTTTTAAATGAATGAAAACTACCAATAGTGTATCTAAAACAATGTCAAAGGAGAATACTATTTTCATACCCAAATTCCAAACTTTCTGTCGATGTCCAAATCTCGTTGGACACTACCGTAGTGGAAGGCAGCACGAGGCAACACAAAAGCCGTCCACTGCATCGTTATAATGGTAATAAACAGGCCGATGTCTGTCAAGAAACTGTAACGAGAGCACGCGAAGAATAATGGACGGGCGTTCCGAAAAAGGATCCCCAACAGCGGGGTCGTCTAGCTCCGGAGCCCACGGCTATCATCTCTGCGTAGGCCGCCCGTTATCACCATCACCGCGCAGCGTACAAGCACGGCGGTTCAAGCATGTCAAGTTCTTATCATCGCCTAATAACTCACCGACATTGTGTCGCCACCGGTGTCGGAACATTTCGCCAGCCAGATCCGATAGGTGAAAGGCGTTGAAAACGTGCGTACAGGACGCCCAGCACGGCAGCGGCACGCAGTGAAGCCGATGCGTTGATGCATCCAGGAACAGGGCAGAAAACGCATCGGCATGCCCCCGCTAACATGACACCCCGAGACCGAAAACTCACTACACCGCGCGAGTTAATCATACGGCGAAAGACTTCGGAACGCAGCACGGATTTTCGCACCCGGAGCACCTTTTGTTGACGGTGCTGTAGCACCGTTGCACGTGAGTTTCGTGCACCGTGGCACCGTATACCGGGAATAGATGGCGCGGATCCGCGATCTAGTGAAGCGCAAAGTAATGTCTCATTAATTTACGTACAGCAATTTGTCAACGAACATTGCTGCGGAGCCGCGGGAGGAATCTTTTGTCGTCGAGTGTACAAACTACATCGTTCGCTGGTAGGTTCGCAGGGATGAACAGAGTGGCATATCAGCAAAATCGGGATACGGTTCACACTAGGAATTGAGATTCAAAATGCGAAAAAAGCGTCAAATTGGACAAAAATGACATATAATATACATACAAAAACCTTTTGAAAAATTGTGTGTTCTTTAGCTTTGTTTTTGTCTTTTTTTATAATATATACCTCAATTTATTGCCTGTAAAAATATTATATTTTGCCATTTATTTTTTATATGTTTTAATTACTTACAAATTATTTATACTTCATACTAGATAGCTAATCAGTGGAATGGATTGTAATGTTACTTTAAATTTCAGATTTTCAACAAAAAATAAACTACGATTTTGAAATGTTATGAACTTCCATCTCTCAGTTTCTGATTAGAAATTTTATAGATTTAAATTCCTATTTTTCAACTAAATTCTAAATATCAATAGTTGAAGAACTACGAAAAACAAATGAGTTAACTTCCAAATGTATATCTTAAAGTTTCATTAAAAATCACCTAAAAAAACACCAAAATTGCAAGTTTTTCAAAATGCATGGTCTTGTTGTTTTGTCAAATGGCATGTAGCAATATATTATTTTGTATGTCGAATTGAATAGTTAATCGAAATGTTACTAAAATTCAATTATAAAAAACACCTACGATACATGTGTGATTTTATATTCGTGATAAACTATATTGTTCTTATCGAGTTTATTTCTAAAATAATAATCCGCCGGTATGGTAAAACACATACAGAATATAAGTAAGACATGTTGATGGCTGTCATATTTTTATCAAGTCAACATCAAATGAGTGTAATAGCTGACCATCTTTGTTATCAAACGATGTCCATGCTAATACCACAGATATCTGACGCCTCGATGTCAGCAATTTTCCATTCAATGACACCGAAACCCGTCCCTCACTGGACCTGACTCTATGCTCACAACCTCTCGCGGCACACGTGTCACTTCAGAGCAGGAGTTCAAACAGGACGTTCGCTATCGATCAACCCGCCGTCAGCAAATTACGCACATTATTACATAATTCGACGTGTCGTATCACCCGCACCAGCCCGGTATCGCCGGGTCGACGTGTTGCATATTTTAAGACACACGCGTGCACAACCGTTCACCACGCGGCAAAAGTGTTGTGTGGGTCTGGAATCAATTCTAACACAATTTCTCTCCATCACGCAGACACGTCGGTGGGTCTGAAACAGTGAGAAGCATTCCAGCTGCCGCCAAACTGTCGGTTCCGCGGGTTAATAGACGTGCACGCGTTGCAACCGCCGGTGCACTTGCACTGTGCTGACGGCGTGGAGTATACAGCGCAGGAAGCAATGCGAACGAAACGCTCTTTAATTATCGCTTCGAGTGTGGGGATGAAGAGGATTTCGCAGCGTTTGTTATGAAATAGCATCGTTTACGGTGAATGTGGAAAGCAGCGCATTGCATCGATATAATTTCCGTAGAATTTAGAACTGAATGCTCGGATTGTGGTTAACATGCTCACTAAAAACCGTAGTGAGCAGTTGTAATAAAACTAAAAATCAATCACACGGGTGCTCCCATAATCCGCAGGATATAAAATTGTTATGTATTTTCCACTGGATCGTACTGCGTAGCTAGGCGCAGAAATATGAAATCATATCATATATTGACTGAACTAGTTTGCATTCCGACTTGATTGAAAATGTGATTAAAATGTACGGAGAACTAGAGCCATATAAGAACAGAACAATAGCCACCCGGATTGTGTTGAGCATCATGAACTGTTTGGATATAAACAATGACAAAATCCTTGTGGCATTAAATATTATTAGAGAGGTTTTTCAGAATCTGAGCGTGGATAACCGCAACAGTCATTCTCGGAAGCAGTCCAACGTTGTGGTATTAAAATCTATTAAATACCTGCTGCGATTTGAATACAGTTTGAAGTGCACCAACCTAAACAATTTCAAAACACACCAGCCCACAACGCATCCAACCTCAATGGAACGATACTGGCCGATCAAGCCGATGACAAGTTCAAACAATCGACTACTCAGTAGAGAAACCACCATTGTTGTGCTTGGGATAGTCAAAACATTGGCACATGGGTTTTTGAAGCGTTTACAGCATCACGCTCACACACACACGCGCACCAAGGGCAAACGTTTCATCATACAGAAAGCCCCAGCATCAAATGGATTGGGCACCCTCAAAAAAAAAGGAGCACCCGATGTGCGCCCCTGCTGGAGCATCTTCGGGTAAACGATGTTCTTCCGTACAGTCTGGACAGCCCGACAGGGGTCGGGGAGGCAACGAACGTTTACGTTGCCCCCACTTCGAGCCGCGTTTATTTATTTTTATTTCCGATTAACTGTTCCGTCAGTCGGTGTTTTTCCAAGTGTCTTCCGAACCGACTCCCCGGAGTCCCGCCGACGCCGGATCAACCGTCTGATGTGCGTCCCGTGCTGGACGCGCGATCAAGACGGACGGGCAAATCGATCCGGCGTCCGTGTACGCGTTCGCCCGGAAACCTCTCCCGAACACCACCGCAAACCAACACACTTGAGGGCGCGGTCTATCGCCTTTTGTGGCGCACGCGAGAGGATGAGTACACTCGACTGGTGTTGGTCCATCCCCGCCGCCGGGAGCTGGCACAGAGGCTGCGGGGATAGATGTTTTATTGGTTTGGCTTCCCTCTGCCGAACCGTCTCGGCTCCGAGAGCGGCCGTCGGAACGGAACATAAAGCACCGTCGGTGGGGCCCGATGCGATGAACCCCGTGGAATCGAAATTGCGATTCGATGGGGTGCTGCTTTCGCTCAGCCGCTGTCATCTTATGTCTGTCAAGTGGGGTCCACAATTTATTTTGTAGCCGCCCCTTCAAGGATCGGTTTGCGCCAGACTTCGGGATTGCTCCGTTCGATTGATTTGTGCGGTGCATCACATCGTGATCATTGTTGAACAAAATCACAAAAAAAAAGAAACTGGGAGGTCAAAACGATTGCTGTGGCATTGACATCCAAGATTTAAGAAAATCGGTGTAAAAAAGCATCAGCAGGGGCTAAGTGAAAAAACGGCTTCAAAAAGATTGTTATACATGAAAGGTAACGAATTGAAAGATATCAATTGATTGCGGAAGATTATGACACCTATAGTTAATATTATCTAGTTTTAGCTGTTAAAAGTGTCAAAAGTGTCATAACTTCAATGCGTCCTTGTCTAGTATTAGGGAAACTCTGTTATCTGCAAGTGCGTCTAGTGTTTAAGTATGTGCACAGTGACAGGACGTACTGTTGAAAATCAGCCACTAACCTCAATAATAAACAATTAACAATAAACAATCAAATAAATAAAAAAACTGTTATTCATATTTTAAAATAAATTTTCAATTCTACTTTTTATAACAGAATGAAGTAATTTTTAATATCCAGACTTACTCAAGACATTAGGTTAAAGTCAAGAGATTTCGGCTCCTGGGATATAAGGAATCTGCGACACACCACGGTTTACAATAAATTCCCATTTGACATCTTTCACATACAAAAATGTCGTGTTTTTATAGAGTTAGATATTAAATTGTTCTATTCTTTTATTTCCTTATTACTGGTTCTCTTTTTTTGTCAAAACTTAGCCTCAATCAATATGAGCCAAAAATGAGCCAAAAATATTAACATGTCGAGCTAAATTCTCGAACATTGTATCGAAGCTCTAAAGCATAAGTTGTAGGCTTTTAATAACATACCAGATTTATGAAAATGGCTTGCAAAACAAAGTATCAAACGACCCTCTACAACCCTCCACACCTTGTGATGGACCGCGACAAACATTTCAATATTTAAAGCCCCTTCCTAAGCAATTGTTTCTGTGCTGCTCATGTGTGATGGATGTAGATCTCACAATGACCGTAAAAATAATCGAAACTTTCATATTTACTCTGTTGATCAAAATAAATAAATCCACTCCATGACGAATGGTGTGGACAAGAGACAACAAATAAAGCCGAAACCCCCGTCAAACATCACGGCTAACTCCCATCGCAGACCTACGGGGTTTGGAGTAAACAAATAAATATTGTTTCTGTTCGGAAACAAAAAGCATTAACTCTTTAATGTGTGCGCTGCGTTCAATAAATACCTGCAAGTGTTTGTTTACCTTCGCCCTGTTCACCGACCCTTCTGCCACGTATCTAAGGTACAGGTGTTAAGAAGGCAGCAGGATGGGAGGAAAAAACGCGTATCGGCTCGGTGTTGTTCTATTTTTACTTCCCGCGAACAATGTCAAGTGGATGTGTAATTTTACTCTCGAGGGTACACTCCCTTTTTCATTTTTTCCCCACTTTGAGGCGTGACAGTCGCGTCCTGGTTCAAGTGCTTCCAGGAAACTTGATACCGATTCCCGCGTAGACGAAATGTTTCCAAGGCGATGTAATCGAT
Organism: Anopheles dirus; assembly: GCA_000349145.1. Classification (NCBI taxonomy): domain Eukaryota; kingdom Metazoa; phylum Arthropoda; class Insecta; order Diptera; family Culicidae; genus Anopheles; species Anopheles dirus. Next base: position 2,751,336 of record KB673534.1, read on the forward strand.
TTGTTGATTAGAACGACTTGCACCAAACGAGTTGTTTCACTTGTATCGAGTAACAATACACAAAAGAACCCTTTCGAAATGATTTAACCCTTTCTTTTAAAATGAAAATGACGTCGAACGCGTGCGCCACGTAATGCCGAAGGGAAATTCTAGGCAAAAGGCAGGTGTCGAATACCTGCTGCTACTGTCTCTGAACGGTACGACCCTGCTGCGCTGCTTCTTGTAGTCCTGAGAGTGAAGAGGAAACCCAACTTGTTCCTCCACCACGTTTATCAAAGCGGAAAAATCGCACCGACCGGAAGCCATACGCTGGCAAGCGATGCTGTTGAACGCAGGAGTTGCAAGGGGTGGGCGCGACAGCAACATAACACCTCTCAGCGGCCGGCTCCACCGAGGGGAGAGAGATTTATGAGCACCGGTAATCGGAGTCGCTAGGCCAGCCATTAATCAATGTAGTAATTAAGAAAAACGGTTGCCTCCTCCGTCTCTCGACGGGTTTTCGACGGTGTCTGGTTTAAAAATGAAATAATTGGCCACACGGCCAAGGCCATCGGGGTGCGAAGAGCGAGCACGCCTCAAGGTTGCGACATTGAAAGTGAACCCGGGCGTTTACGCGGGTACCTACCTTGTTGAAAGCTGCCGGACGAGTCGAGTCGCTATGGAATTAGATACGAATCGGGCAGCATCTGGAAATGGAGAGGAATACAAAATTTGCATTAATTTTTAATGTTATTTTTGTTGAAATTTTAACGTCCAATATCTTATCTAGAGGTCGCCCTGCCCTAGCTTTTAATTCATTTCCTTAGTAAGTGGTTCAACGCAACGCAAAAAGGGATGTGTACACGAGAATTGTGACACCAGCATACCGTTTGCACTGCGTCAATAAAGATCAAAAGAATGCATTGTGTGAAAGTCACCCTATCCCAATGTCCCAACAAGCGGCTGTCGATGGAAAAAACGGGAACCCACTCACCGCACAAGCGCGGGCGAAGAATACGGCTGTCTCCTATTGGAAATCAATATTTAGATAAGATAAGCCGACTCGTCGATGGCCTATTTCGGGGGACTCGAAGCAGCAACACCCGCACAGCAAACCCAAATTGAAGTGAATAACAAAACAGCCGGCGTCGAAACGAGTTAGAGCGAGTGCTCCAACATACTCCGCCCGGTGCCCACGTCTCGGTGAAGAAAGCCACTTGGCAGATCGTTCGATGCCTTCCGTTCGCGGACACAAAGACACGACACGGTGGAGACAGTTTTCTTTTCTTCTGCTTCGGAAAAAGCGCCACTTTTTAACGAAGCGCAAGATTAAAAGGAACCGTGGTGTCGTGGTTTTCCTGGAGGCCACTTCCTGGGGCGGTACCGGAGTAGCTTATTATGCATTGAAATTAGATTGGATGCGTAAGTACATTTGTTGCGATAAATTGAATAACTTTCGCCCACTACCGGGAATGGAGTGGAATGCGCATGTTTGGAGAGGCGATTGGCATGGATAGGATGCGAAAATTCGTTGAAAATTTTAACTAGCTTGTGCCGAAAAAAGTCTGTAATGAAGCAAGACTCCATCGAGGCATAAAGGATCACTTTTGGGTCGTCGAACATTTACACCTTAATTCGTTTCGTTTTGCGGGTTAAATTTTAACGGGGCACCAAATCAATATGCTACCCAGCTGTCTCTCTTCCCACGTCGCATCGTTATCAGTGATTAGCAAAAAACGGCGTTCAAGTAAATTCCAAGAACGCGTATGATTGCAAACACCTGAGCAAACACAGCTCGATGAATGCGCCGCATTCAGCAATGCGTAATCACTCGCCTAGCGGAATATAACACCTTATCAGAGACGTGCACCAGGGCTGTTATCTTATCCTTGAGATGAGTTTGAGGTAACGACCGGAAATGGCTCGAGAATGGCTGTCATACAGCGTGTTACAAACCTCCAGGTAAACAACCTCTTTAATGCGATATAAGTCATTGCAGCAGATGAGTAGCAGGTATTGTTGTACGATTCTTGGAAGACATATCCAGCAAAAACCGCAAGCACTGGCTGATTCATGTCCCCATCGTACACATATGGTGTTTGCGATACAAATGAACATAGGCAAATATGTCAAAAACTTGTCAAGTTCTTAAGTTATTATATGTACATTTAAACAAATTTGGCACGCCTCATCTGGCGTTGTTGCGAATGTTTTATCTCGCGCTGTACATTATTCGTGCATCTTGATAAGATAAGAACTGCAAACCGTCGGATATTCGCCTGTCTGCACATCGGCACGACGCAATAACGATGAGAAGCATTCATTTCCACATCCGCTCTCCAAAAAAAAAATAACACAGATTTGCTATTTTAACTGTGCCAGGAGAAGATTTTACAGATTTTCCACGCGCCACCACGGAGTACGGGCGCGAATGTTGAAGTACGCGAGCTTCCGGTTCCGTTCCAGCGTCCCGCTACGGAAACGTTAGCGGGCCCCCGGGCGGCAAACTAGCGCATCGCAGCGAAGCGAAGAAAGGACTCGCGTAGATAATATTGCTTTTATCTCATTTATTATTGTTTGAAGTGAATGGTGGGCAAACAGTTTGCTGTTCTACCGTCAATTCGCGCTCTTACAGCGCGCCGAGGGCGGGCAAATGCCGCGAGAAGATAGCAATTGGATTTTCTGTTCCCTGCAAACACTGTTGGTTATTCTCTTTTTGTAAGAATTTGCATGATGAAACTTAAACCAACTATTTACTTCATTTAATCATTTTAAAAACACGATAAGAACACTAATGTTTTTTGGAAAAATATCTTCATTTGAAGCCATCTCAACATATTACGTAAATAAACTATGAAACAAAGCTTTCAAGCTCTTGATAGTGGGAATAGGATTTGAAAAGTTCTGCTCTGCCCATAAAGCGTGCTCACAAACTCATCCAGAAACCACCTTTCCAATAACGATTTCTGCGGTTCCGCTTTTGTCGGTTCTCTCCATTTTCCCATACACCAGCACCTTGTGGCTACCGCAATCCATCTGCATCCGCTCTGGAGCTGAACAAACTTTTCGGGCCTGTGGGCACATTTGGCACAGAAAATTAATATAAAATTCAGTTTTCGCGCACGCTTTAGTCTAGTCAGCGGAAGAACGCAAGACTGTGGGGAGATGTTCGCGGCTTGCAACACCAAGCTCGGGTGAAAGTGCAAAAAAGGCTACTTCAAGTTTAATCGCGCCACTCCGTGCCCTCCACGCGCGCTCAGATGAAATCGAATAAAACAAGATCGACTCAGCTCAGTGCCTCACTGCTCGCTAACTCATTTCTCATCTTGTTAAAGGCCGTGTTCTGCGCTGTGACATAGAACGGATTGGTTTTTGCCTTTGTTTTCTACACAAAAAAAAAGAAACAAACGTCCGGAATGAATTCTCCTCACCAGACTAGAATAACAAATAGTCGCACTTTCGCTCTTCAGCCGCGCGAACCTGGCCTTTTATCGCCGGCCCTAAACAGGAGCAAAAATGAGGACTGATAAGCAAGTCGGTTTCTCGGCGAAATCACAGATAATCACTTGAGCCCCGGCAGCTCCGGGAAGGAGGACTTGGATCGCATTTTTCTTCGTCCGCGTTCGCCGTGACATTCGTGATCGTGTGGGACACAAAGGATGATAGTACACACACACACACACACACACACACACACACGCAAGCAAGCAAATCTTGAATCCTTACATCGGCTCCATCACTCGTACCACCGGGCCAATCTGGGCATGATCTTAGGAATTCTTAAACAAAGACATTTATTTCTCACGCCCGGCACGATTTTTCTCGCAGGATCTCTGGCAAACCCAACGCGGGGCCAACCCTTGGGATGCTCGCATTGATAGCGTCAATTATTGAAGGGGACGGGGATTCACTTATTAGAGAACTTTTCGAAATTCGAAAATTCGACAAAACTCGCTCCCTTTTTTTCCCCCCAGTAAGCCGCCTGTTGGTTCGAGAGTGTACTTATCCTTTCTATTTCTGTGCCAGCGTCGGCGTGGGATGTGCGGAGAAGCCGCCAGGCCACTTACATATTCGACACACGGTTTGGGACGAACCTTCCGCTTCCCAGCTTCACCGTGAACGCAGGCGCAGAGCATAAGGGGGTAATTGGATTTTATGAGTGACACATTTTGCGAGCGGAAATAGTTTCCTCGTAATGTGCGGCGCGCCCCACATCTCGAGTGTCCTGGAGGACGAGTGTGGTGCCCTCCTAACGGCACGTACTAGCCGTTTTATTTAATATAGAAATAATGACATTCACCTTGCGCACAATCAGCCAGCCAGCCAGCTTTCGGAGGGGGCGTGAGGAAGGGGAGGAAGAGAGGAAGTGTGTGGCACACTCGACCTTGGCAGAATACGAATCCTTTTGAGCGATCGAATGGCAATGCTCGTTCACAGCTGTTTTAAGAGCTTTAACGTGCTTTAACGTTCGTATGTGTACTAAGAGGCTTTAACTTTAGCGAGGAAAACTTTCGTTAAGTTGCACTAGACCGAGAGCATCGATTATAGAAACCTTTTCTGTCTCATAGTGCGCTTACTATCTCTTATTTTTTACTTATAATGTCAACATAATTAATTCCTGTCTATGTACTGCGTATCATAACTATACACTCATCTGTTTTTTGTGAATATAACGAAAACTTGAAGAGATAGATGAAAACAATGTTGCACTAAGTTGTAGAGAATTACAAAATACGTCTTTCAATTTTGTTTTTACATTTTAACACATACTATTACTATTTTTTTCATGATTGTCAAAATGGCATCTTGTAACATAACTATACGCGCACTTACGAAAATTCGTTTTTTTCGATAGAAATAATTGTTTTAAAATTTGATCAAAAACACAGAAACTTTTGTACAATCTTGATCTATGTAAGCATATTTTTGAACGAATTTTTAAAATGTATTATGATTTCTTTTATGAACTTTTTAGGCACAAATAAACGGAATGTTGTATATTTAGATTTTTAGTAGTTTTTTGGTAGCATGTTTTGGTTCCAATTTGTTATGACATAATGCTGAAAGCATAACCTTTTGAACCATGTATAACAATTGATAGTTCAAAATTTGCAAAATATATAAAAAAGTAAATATATTTGATGGAAAATAGCTTTTTTGCGATGTATGTCGTTTCGAAAACATCGCAATAATTGAAAACAAATCGTATCATTGCACCAGTAACCTTGACATACATAAGATATGTGACAGAATGTATAAAAAAGATGCCAACATTGATTCCCCTGTCTAGAGTAGAGTAGAGAGTAAAAAAAGTGCAACTCTTCTGCATCCGCTTCGCTCAAAGTTCTCCCAGCATTCGACGATAGAAATCAATATTTTCGATGAAAATTTCAAGAACAAACCCAATATCCTGTTGAAGTCCGTTGAAACGATCCAATTTCTTCATAATAACTAGTCAAATAAATATTTTCAATATACAGACAACCTTGCAGTACACAAACCAGTTCCACTGAAAATGACAGTTCCAAATTTTTGCAACTTTACGTTTGTGGTTCGAACCCTCCTGCACACCTTTCTATTTTTATGGACAGATTTTGGCGCACAGGATGCTATAAAACACATCTGGCACACATTTTCCGCAAAACCCATCAAACTGGGCCGAAAGTGCTTCTGATCTTCACATGCTCCGTCGTGCCGTCCAGGCCAGCTTACACGCTAAGCTGACCTTTCTTCTAAGAAGAACAAATTTCGCCCCTGCCGAATCGAATCAACTAGCTACCGGTTTCAGTGGGGGCAGGTTCAAAAATTCAAACAAACTGCCAAACCGAACACGGTTGACGTAAAATTTTTTGAAATGTCTCCGATGGGGCCGCTTCCCGGGAAAATACGTTAAGCTGCGAAAAAGGTGCCGGAAGATGATTGTTCGCAGATGGTGTCCCTAATTCAGTTTCCAATGTTTTCAATGGCGATAGGAACAAAAAAAAAAGTGAACGCGTTCCCGGGTTCGCTGATTAAATATTTCATCCAGAAGCGGCCTGCCGCATGCCGCTGGTACCTATATGGTCATATTTTATTGCGCTCTCGAACCAACGCACGAGACGTACGGCCGCCTTTTGTTCGAAAGGGGTTCATGTCACATTTTCGACCGAATCGATGAGCTCCGATGAGATGAAGGCGTCATGTCGAGGTCGGCGAAGCTTTAAGCCACATAAAGAAAATATGAAAGGAAGATCGACGCAGAGAGCCTCCCCGACCAGACCGCGGGTACCTTTCCGATGGATTTTGGTAGATTTTACGATGATGGTTGCGTCCGTTCATCACTTCTGCTTTGTTTCGTCGTTGGCCGCGGTCTCGTGTGCGGGACCTCACATGGTGTGCGTCTGCCGCATACGTGGAAAAAGCATAAAAATGTGGAAGAACGTCCGCACAACGCTGAACGGTTTGTCATAGGCCCGGGCGATCGAGCGAACGACACACGAGAACATTCATAAAGGCATAAAGACAAGAGTGTGGACCTCGCGCATTGGATGGGGGAGACGCGAAGATGGGCGAGAACGTGAGAGAAACCGCGACACTCAAACCCACCCCGAGCAACAAAAGCCGGGAAGCATAAATTATTAATTTTTCAACGCCATAAATGCGTCAGTTACAAGCGATTTTACATGACTTTATTATTTCGCATTCGATTGTGTTTTTTCTTTCTTTCTTTGGTTCTTTTCGCACGAGGTTGAGCCTTCTATTGCTGCGGTCACCGAGCAGGACCGATGTGTCCTTGTGTTTGTGAATCGTCGCCATATTAAGCAGGGAACTTTGCGGGACGTTTCCATGTCTATTTATTGTACGGATATATTTTTATGAATTAACATTCGCTCGAGGCACTTCGAGCAGCAGCATAAAGGGGATACAAGGGAATAAAAAGAAGTGAACAGACCGAAACCCTTTTCTGCGTTGTTTTCTCCACGTTAAGAGTCGATTTTTTATGCTGACTGATGGCGATTTCGAGCGTGCGATGGGAAGAGCAATAAAATTCGGAATCCCGAACCAGTTCGGGTGCTGGTTGGGCTCTGGTGGAATGGATGAGCTCATGGAAGTTTAGGTTCGTTGGAACTAATTATGCCTGATGCTTGATCGTTTGATCCTGGACTTAGGATATTAGGAGTGCAATAAATAACGATCGTGTTTATAAAAAAAAACGTCGGACTCTAAAATAGGCTCTAAAATAGTAGGGAGATCTTTGAGAAAACGGAGAAAACGTTTGAAGGATGTAGTTCAGATATATAAAAAAAAACAAAAAGTTCAAAAAATTTACAATGAGATTCTTAGGAACTCTTCGATGCTTCTGCTTAAGCTTCACGTATACCCATGTGGAGCAAAAGTAACATACTCGATGAATTTTGAAATTCTGACAAGAAATTCTTGAAGTTTATGTTTCAAGAAGGAGATAGATGAAAACATCTTTCACTTAATTGAGGTCGATAAGTCATGTTTCTAAGTGTTCCTTTTTTCACATTTTTACAAACACTATTACTCTAGTTTGCCTTACTAAAAATTGGACCATGTAACATAACTGCACGATCTCTTACAAACACTCAATTTTAAGAGATAAATAATCTCTTCAAAATTCGATCCAAAGATACAGGCAACTTCGAGCGATATTTAACCCAATCGGCATATTTTGAAAGATTTTTGTTATGTACCTTATGATCATGTCCACGTGGTTCTAAATACGAAAATTCGTGTATTTTGATTTTTTTTTAGTTATATGTTTTGGCGTCAATTTTTTATCTACATGCTCACCAATACCTTTTGAAATGTGACAGAAATTGACTCCTGAGATGTACAGGAAATGAGATTCATGGTTAAATTCGAAAAAAAATATGTCAAAACTAAAAAAAATATGTTTTTGGCATATTTTATTATTATTTATTTTTTTGTCACATCAAACCCATTTTTTGCAATTAAATTATGCACAGGCAAAATGTGTGAAACATACGACGACTCTCATCGAACCGAATGCACGCAGCTCATCTTGCTGCCCTTGCGAGACATCTTACATGTCGCATCAAAATCTAACATACATCTAACAGACCAGCGCAGGAAAAAAACCCGCTAAATAAATTGAATGCGGTAAACGGTTGCCGCGTATCGTAAACAATTTCACGTTCCACACGCCGCGCTTCAAACGCGATGCGGCGTGTAATAAATTCTCGTATGCATGTTTGTCTTTTGTCTGAGTGCGGACGAGAAAAAAGGGAAATGCATACAAATTTTTATGCGTAGCGATGTCCCTATTTGCATTTGTTAGGTTGTTTTTTTTTTTGTTCTGGTTCCGACATAGTGCGTCAGACGCGTGGTGGAGATAACATTTCACGGGTAACCGAACCCGATTCGGCGTTCGCGTTTTTAACCCCGCGCCATGTCGCGGATCCGCTTTAATGTGTGACACGCTACGTACGGCGTGGCCATAGTGTACGTGTGCCATATTTCTCTTTTATCGCATATCAATCAACTTTAGTCGGATTGGATGCGTGTTTTTTTTCGCAACTCTTGTGCTTTTTATTCGGCATTTCATTCCCGCGTTCGGTCGCTGTGCGGCTTACACGGGCCCTTCGTTACGAGAAAAGGGATACATTCTCTGTCGCTTTCACGCACAATACCACCAATTCGCAATAGGCCCGGGAGCGCATCACGCTCCGCGGGTTTGGATAATCCAATTTGAAAGCTAATTTATTGGCTCCGCTGGGATCGCGGGGACCATTAATGCGATCCTGCAGCGGAATCGCGGGGGGTGGGCAGGGAACGATGCGTGAGGCCAATGTGCGCGAAATCGGACCAATTGAGGCCCGTCCGCCCGCCCGCGCGACATTCTTACACACCCCTTTCTAGTGCGCGCCGTTTTTTTCTCCGGTGGAAGATTATAGAGGATCATTTTTTAAGGCCCGGTCTTGGTGAAATTGGAGCACGTGGTAAACCCCGTGAAAACCGCCATCTTCACAATATGACAATAACAATAACCCTTACGTTATTTTAATATGAAATTTAAAGACATGCGGAATATAAATTAGTAAATTGTTTAGGTCATATGTATTGAACCACTTTGAAGTTTGATTTCCTTGGTTTCACATCTTGGTGATCTCTTTGAATCTTTCATCGTAAAAATCGTCATTTTCTGTAATTGGTCAACTCAACATGCATAATTCAGAACAATTTTTTAGCATAAAAGCCGAATAAAAAACAACGACACTGGGTAATTTGCATCGGGAAGGAACAAACCAGTAGATCCGCTGTCCAACATGTATATTAAGCCCCGGCCCGCGTTCCCGCACTATTTTTGACACCCTTTCCATCATTCAAACCACTTTACAGCACTTCATTTTCGAACGCGCGAATATAAAGGAAACGTTACTTTCTTGTGCCGGCCACAATTGCCACCGCTCCAGGAACCCACAGCGACGCTGATACACGGAGCAACATAAATCCTCCATACGCCCTAGTAGCCAGCGCCACTAAATCAGCGACCCACGGAGGTATCTGAATACGAATCGTTTCTCGTTTTTTTTTTCGCTCTCTATCTCTTCTTCCGCTATGCTATTATTATGCCCCATGCTGCCTGTTTTTTTCTCCTCTTCCCTGATGCCTGTTTGTGTGTGTGTGTGTGTGTGTGTGTGTGTGTGTGTGTGTGTGTGTGTGTGTGTGTGTGTGTGATCACACCGTGCGGCTTCCTCCGGCAGGCCACATTCTATTCTCGTTTCGGAAGGTGATTGATGCATCGTTAGCAGACCGAAGAATGACCGGTAATTATATAAAGAAACGTTCACGTTTCATTCGACATGTTCGCGTTTTTTGTTTGTCGTGGGGTGGTGGTGGGGGCACATTTTGGTCTTCTCTTTTTTTTCTGCAGCCGCACAATTTTTACGCTTCTCCCCAAATAACAAAAAAAAAACACACCACCATCATTCATCAGCACTCGGACTCGCTGCTCGCTTGTCCTAATCGTGCGTCCGGTGGTTTTGTTCCATTTCTTCGCCGGGAGTAAACCGCTCTTCCTTCTGGCCCGGCGGGCTGGCAGGTGATATGTTTTGCCGCTTGTAAACTCCCGAACGATTTCCGTAATTGTATGGCAAACCGGGGACGGGGAGCGTGAAGCGTGCGTCTGTGGTTGTGTACGTGCAGTTTGCTCTCGCGGGGATCTCCATGCTCTAGATCCATTATTTTTCGAAAGCACACCATCCCGCGCGCTGCTCCATGCCGCCGCCGAATCGCTCCTAATTATGGGACGATGTATCACGTTGGAAATGGATCTTTATTTCCTGCAAACGAGCGGATGATGAAGATGGAGCGTCATGTGCGATTTGATAATGTATTCAAAATTAGGCTAATTAACACTTGCACTTTGGGCAGCTGCTCGTGAGCGTTAGTTATGGGGAATTCTCGTGAGCGTTTAAGCGTTCGCTAGCACATGCAATCGTTGTTAAAACAATTCTAACATGAGATGGTTGGAGATTACTGAGAAGTGTTAAACTACAACAAGTAAATTAATATTTTGCAAATTGAAATGATCTCCGAAAAAATACAACTTTTAAAATTACTTTTCAAACTGGAAATTCGACAAATTTGTGTTAATTTTCGTGAAATTTTCACCCAATACACTTGTTTTTACGTAAGAAATACCACAACAGAAAACGTAAGAAATAAACTTTTTTGAAATTTGATTCTCAAATGTTGATCAAAAACATTTCGTGAAAAAATATGAAAAATAGAAGAAAAACAGTAATATGAAGAAATTTGGAAAAAAAACATTAAAAAATTGACATGTACGAACGTTAGCGATAATAATTTCAATGATTTCAAAGAGTTATCATCTATGACTAAGGAATATTTCATTACAATTCAAGTAAGGATTAAATAAGGCCCAAATCGGTGATCTAGCACAATATTAGAACGTACATTTCTGAGATCATTTACACTTATGTCCACACATATTTAAAACCTATTTAGAATGAGCATCGCTCGCAGCGTACGTTCTCTGTAACATTCGACGAGTTTGTCGATTTGCCCAAACATATCGCCGAAAAACACCCCCATTGTATCTCCTCTTCACTGCATCAATAAGCAAAACATGTGACAGGAAGCAAACAACACAGCAGGATACACGGAAATGATTGAAGGAAAAAAATCGATTATAGAAAATAATCGACTGCTTAAAACATATTTGAAAAAACACTCCGCAGCTCGCAACGTACCCAACCATAAAATGCGTCACAAATTTACGTAAACGTCCCGTCCGCGGTCATGCTCGTCAATCTAACGATCCTGTCATCGAATCATTAGACAGCTGTTGAGCTAGACGACCACGGGACGGCCAAAAAAATGTGATTGCGGCAGTGAGAACGTTCAATGTAACCTTCGTGGGTAACGACGAAGAAAAAACAACGATGAAAGCACCAACAAAAAAACACACATATCAAACGAAAACGAACGACGTCATGTGAGTTACCCTCCTAACCGGATGTCATCACGTGTCGACCTCAGTAGTTTTAATTCAGCCCCTTCCTTCCTTGCGATCATAGCCGAGCCGGTTCGTTCGATCGTCGTGGTGGTCCAATTTGGTTGTTTTTCCTCTCGCTTTTACACCGAGCCTCTTCCCTCTCGGAAAGCAATTAGTTCTCGCATTGTGGCTAATTTCCGATACGTTATACATTGCGTTTGACCAGCGCCGCACACCTTTCACTCTCGCACGCCCGATGAATGGCGCTGGAAAGATGCATTCCACCGGGCAGGTTCTCCGAAAGAATGAGAAAAATTTATCCGAAAATTAGATTCGCATCAGAAAATTTCTCACCCTCCGTTAGGGGTGCACCTTTCTTTCAGCGGGCTGAGTGCCGCCTGTCAGGACCGTGCGTCCGAGAGCGTCTCACGTCAAACGCTCCGATAATCGCGCGGCCCGGGGTGACCCCCGGTGGCCGAAAGGTGGCCCGCAGCACATGCCGGAATGTGGGACAGCTGGGATAATTAATGATCCCAGTGTGCTGTTGGCGATACGTTTTACGGTGGCGGTGGCGTGGGCTTCATTAAACTTCAGCAACCGATGGGGTCCTTTCCGCCGTGTTTCCGACGCGAACGCGGGGCCGAGGAACAGTGTTTTTGAGCGGTAATGACAGGATACCCACCCCTGTGTGCTGCTCTCGTCCACCCGGTACGTTTCATCGTGGTTTGCGCTTCGCTTAACACCGCCTGATCGGCCGGTGGAGTGTCCTGTGCAGGAGGATGTGACTGGAATTTCACCGTGCAGCAGGATCAAAGCGTTATACATCAATTCCAGCAGTGTGCTGATGGGTGTGAACGGGGAGGGAAAAGAGTGGGAGGACCACTCCACAATGCAGGGAACTTAGCCAACTCCATCAACGCGTCTATTAATGAACTCATAATTAAATCTCCATCAGCGAGTTAGGCTCGACGATGGAAGCAGAGTGAATAAAGGCCACTCGCGTAAAAGAGTCCACCACACGGGCTGTGTTAGGTGATGGTCACGGGAGCGATGCAAAAAAAAGCAAGATGGCATATGCCCGTTCCACCATTGGCACTTTTTCCGTTACATCCACCCGACGGTGGAAAACAGCACAGTGTATGTAATTTCAATAAAAGCGCCCGTTCGTTTGGAAGACAGCAGGAAAGGATTTGTTTCTATTATTTCACAACCATATGCATTGAAGTTTGAATAAGTGTTTAAATTACTTGTTAACTAAAAATAAACTAAGTAATCACTTTAAAATAAAGAAATACTAAACAAAATTAAAAAGAAAAACAAGTAAAAAACACAAAACACACAAAAACACAAAGTGAACACGAAGCAAAAGTAATTCCAATACCAAAAACATATAAAACACATTACACCAATTAACATGAAATAAACATGAGCAATAATTTAAAACGAAACATTTAAATGAAATAATGAGATTATTGAAAATCCAAAAACAAGAAATAAAACTAATTAATAATAATTGCAACTAAGTTTATTTTTTAATAATGTCATTAAAAACCTTATTTTTCGCAAGTTTTCAATGCAAATTTCAAACATCTGTTACATGTTCCTTTGAGAAGAACGGTTGAAATTATCGTGTGTTCATGCATTAAAGCGAAACGTTGAAAGATTTCAAAAATTTCAGATTTTTTTTCTTATTTTAAAATTTGATAATTTTGGGTTTTTTTAGATATATTTTGATTTCATTATTTTATATAATTGTTTAGAAATTTAATATTTTTTGCAAAAATTCACAGTTGAAAATTATTTATAAACCTATACAAATTCCAGGAGCTGTATTGTGAACTGCTATAAAAAACCCAAACAGTAAGCAGCACCTAAACCTACTTACACGATTGCTTCCAGCGATGCCGCTGGAGGGCGTAAAAATAAGCTCGATATGAATGTCATAATGTTGAAAAACGCTTTTTCCACACAAACTCCCTCCCAAAAAAGAAAAAAACCTGCATCATGACGATGGCGCAATGGCATCATTATATTGCAACACTGTTGTGGCGCGGCTGTACGGTGTTTCGGGGGGAAATTTTTGTGAGGGAGGAGTTCGTAGAACGCAACCACTGCCAGCGGATCCGCATTCCGCGTCACTGCCAATGCCGTGCAGTCTGAATCTGTTCGGAAAGTTGAGGTTTTTTTTATTTGCCACTGCCCGGTTGGCGCTACACGGCAACTTCTTCCGCTGCATTTTTGACGTGGGAAAAACAGTAACGACACGGATGGGATTTTCCGTTTTTTTTGTGTGTTCGTTGGTGTTGCCTTTACCTCCTGCTTGGTGTGCGCGCTTTTCCACGATTCATGCAATTTAATAAAACTGCCACAGCATGCGCCAACCAACCAATGCGGCGCCCCCACGGTGATGCGCAGTTTCTATTCAGTTCCCCTCTCCACAGAAACCTTCGCCTCTCCCTGTGCTCCCGACCCGGCAGGTTGGGTCTCAGGATCAGGCTCCTTGCCCGAGGACACGTTTAGTTTTGCGCTGCACCATATCCCCGGACCCCGCGGTTGGGTGACCCCTCACTGAAAGGCACAAAACCACTGCCGCAAGGAGCAACTTTTAGTAGCAGCAGCAGCAGCAGCAGCAGCCATATTGGCAATGCGGGGGAAAAATTTAATTTCTCGAATTCTTCATCGTCCCGATATGGTGACGCGCCCACGACGCGCCCAGCCGTCCTGGCCGTGAGCCACGTGGAAACACAAGTCGTCCAATAATTTTACTTTCATTGCGCGACCGTCCACACACACCCTGTGGAGTTTCCTGTCAACGCGGCACATGTGCCGTTGTTTGATCGACAGCATTCCAGGGGATCCCGGGAATAGATGGGGATCTATTGGATGGAGCCAACTGACTCGGTGCTGCGAAGGTATTGTGTGTGCAGGACGATTTTGTAGGTCAATCTGTTGTAGAGCTCATATTGAGTTCACAACTTTGCAATAACGATCAGAATTTGAAAGTCATCTAGTGCTGGAAATGTGACATCGAGCATGTCTGTTCCAAGTTACTTAAAATACTCTCAATCTCAAGACCATTCAAATTCTCCAAAGATTGACTGCCAGTAAAGTTGTCGGTACTCTTATCGCTGTTGCTTTAGTGCTAGGAATAGCTCATCATGCATTAGCGAGCCTATCAATCGACGTATGTGTCCACACCAAAAGAATTCTATATCACATCCGTTTGCAACTTCAATTTTGGAACAGCAATTGCAACCAGCTTGAGCCATAATTTGATCATCCCAATGATATAGAGAGGTTCCGGCGGTCTTCAGACAATAGAACGAACTTTGGAAGCTGGTTTGCTTATCTACATGTAAAAAAAAAAACTTGGGATAACATGCTTTCGTTGTTCTGTTAATGGAATGGTTGATGACAGTTATAGAACATACTTAGAACCAGTTGGTTGAATTGTACATTTGCATAGTTTAGGTTCTTCTCGTAATTCTTCCCGATATCGACAACCAAGCTGCCCAAAACGGGTCAAGAGTTTGGTAATGTGTTCTTGCGAACTTCTCAGCCCCGTAACGAGGCGCAACGTCATGCTCCAAATACAATACAAAGTACCTTTTTCAAAACCCACTTCGGTATGTACCGACGATGGCGAAATGGTCAATCAACCTCGCCGCGTCAGTCGCTGGCCCGACTTTTCCTGGAACGTACTGCTTTTCAGACCTCTTTTTTTCGACCGGTAATCATGCGGCCATTATTGTGAAATGTTGCATGGGCAATGGGATTGTTGGTATCTGGCGGTCGTGTCCGAATACCGCCCGATACCACGAAATACGAGGGTAACGCCCTCTGGGACGCTCCCGAATCGTGATTCTGAGTTCAACCGTCAAACAAGGGGAGCGAGGTCAACCTTTGGGTCGGAGTTTGTTTTTCTTTGTCTTCTCTCTCTCTCCCTCTCTCGGTGTCGCTCTCGGGTTTGAATCGAACTGCACAGCCCGCGATCAATTCGTGCCCATCTTGCCCGGGATTTTGGTTTATGATGGCCGGAGCGGCCGTGCTAAATGGCCATTTGTAGATCGCGGTCCCGGTGCAGCCGATGATGCAGTCCGATGCGGGCACCTGGTGGTAATGCGCACGCCGTTCCTTTCGTGCGGCGGCGGCATAATGATCCGACGAGGGCGATGCCGACAACTCGTGATCGCACCATTGCGCTGCAGGGTTCTGGCGGCGGGTTTGGCCGCTCATAAAAGAGATCAGATGTTTTTTGCAAGAGCACGAGTACGAGCAATGAAGGAGAATCAATCTGAGTTCTTATTTGCAAGTGTACCTTGTAAATGCTTGCTGTTGGCTTAGGGCAGAGTGGAATTCGTTTATAACCGTTGCAATAACTGATCTTTGGCGTAGACACAGCGTTGCAAAATTGGAAGAAATAGTCTAACTGTGCTGCTCAACTGTGAATTTGCGAGTTATTCAACTTGGTTATAAGAGTACTATTCATTACAAGAAATACTGATAAGTTTGAAGTAATGTTCTTGTGGTATGAAGTAGAACATGTTCCAAGAAAAAGATATGAAAGGTGGGATAGCAAATTAACTAGAAAAAACGATGTCTGGAATAGAACAAGTAATGCTTCCAACGCCTAGGAATAAACGAATTCAAGCTTATAAACTGTTTCTTTTTTATCTGGCATTAATGCATTAGATTTTGAGCACATTTTTAATAGTAAAAGTTCACCAGTTTGTTGAAAACTTTGGACTTTAAGATTTTGTTGAAAACTTTTAAGACATCACGTCGCTTCTGTATACAGCGCAGCTGCATCCACAAATAAATGCAACAGAAAAACATGGTCAGATCTTTAATTTTATCCTACCTCATCGTCAAGCTACATTTCTTTCGATAGAAAACACCATCCCAAAAATACGGTGGAAGCATGAAAAAAGCGGTAATCCAGGCGGAAGCTAAGCCATGCTTTCAGCAAAAGCTAACCAATCTTCATCGAGATCTCGGCGTCCGTGGTCCGTGGAGCCACTTTTCTACCGTTTCAACTAGAGCACATACATACAAACACACACTTACACCACACAGCCGGCAGGAAGGTGAAAAAGCTCCGAAGAGAACAAAACCGAACCAAATGGTAATTCCATAGTGTAACCGTGAGCGCAGCACCGGGAAGGCGCACGGACGTTGAGTGTGCAGTGGTCAGTGGGTGCAAAAAAGGACACCGGTTGGCCCGGTTTTTATGCGATTACGAACCGGAGATAGTGGCCAATCGGTTCCGTTACCGGGTTGCTGTCCTTATCCCGTCGGAATGGTGCGCTTTTTTTTGCTCATTGTAATGCCGGAAGTGCCGGCGTGAAAAAAGGGGCAAAAACTAGGAGGTCCATCTAGTACACACGGCCCACCATTGGAGGCTGTGCGAGGACGAGACACGTGCGCGAGCGAAGGTACCTTTAACATGGCGCGTGGAACCGTTGCTGGGATGGGAAGTTAGTGTAAAAGAAAACAAAAAAAAAACACCAAGCACACACACAAACGAGCGTGTGCAGAGAAAGGAAATAAAATTACTTTTCACCGTATGAGCACAGACCGCACATTTACAACTCCATCCAGCGAAAGGATGGCATCAGCAATTTCAAAGGCACTCATGTTCAGGTCTTCTGGCGAACCGGACCACCGGACGACTCGGACGGTTCGGAAGGGCAGGAAAGAGAAAAAAAAAACAGTATCAACACAACCCAAAACCGCCCTCCCAAAGTCTCTCCTCCACCCGGGAAGTCTTCGGGCAGTGGAGCTTTTGAGTGAAAAATAAAATCATTATGCGGTGTTTATTGTTTTCATAAAACCTAATCCTATAACTCTTTACCGGAATCGGGTCCGTGGCCGTGTGCCTCCACCAGTCCTGTGGCTCCTGTTCTAATCCTTCATCCCGCTCCGTTCCGGTTCGGTTGCGCCGTTAAAGGGGTTCGGTTTTACGCGCGTTAAAGGACATCAGCACAGTCAGCAGAAAGCGAACACGAGTTTGCTAGGCGTTTTCCGGTCCCTTTCGGAATCGAACAAACAGCACCAAAAAAAGCAAAACAAAACCCCGATCTTCTTTCCTTCAACGAATCGGCCCGAACTCGAACTCTTCTCCGTAGGACGTGCGAATGGGGTGGTGGTTGAGAGAAAAAAGACGGCAAATTTGGTTATAGACGACTGCCATTAGAGGCTGTGGCGTCCGGGATGGGAAAACTGGAGCACGACGGCGTGTGCGCTTTATGGCAGCTGGTCAAGGCCTTCCCGGGAGCGGGTCACGTACGGTGGCGAAATGGGGCCGTTTTTGTGGCGAACGGTGCCCACGACCGGCTGGAGATTTCTGGTACAAAAATCGATACAGATTTGACTGGTTGACCCGGGACGGGGGAAAGCGAGCGACTGTCACTCGTTTTTTGACTTCTTTATGCGCGTTTTTTTTTACGCTGCTTTGGAGGTTTTATTTATGACGTTTCTTCGCTTCTTCTGACGCGCAGGGAGAAGGCGTGACCTCGGCATGGACCTGTCACTGCTTTGACCTCTCCGTAATTGGAGTTCGCTGCCAGGGTTGGATGATGGGTCTGGTCCGCCAGATGTACAACCCTAGACGGCTGAGGCCATAGGTGCCTGTGGGTTCTGCATATCAGTGGACACGAAGTCTTTGTGCTCGTGGCAATATTTCATCTCCACGTGGTGTTGGAAGCGTGGAAGCTTCCTCTGGAACGTTGCTGCTCCAGCTCCAGTGTATCGATTTCAAAGTCACGGGAGACTCACACTGAAGATGGACGCGCTTTGGAACATTACTAAACATTGACAGAAATTCATCCAAATAGTGCTTGAATTTTGTACAATTTCTCTGAAGTAGTTGTTTAAGATCCCGCTCGTTGCCTCCAACTTGTTTAATATCTTCATTCATTGGCGATAACGCCGGAAAGCAGACCAACGGAGCTTCCGTCGGATCAGCTCGCCAAACTTCCCATACCACCGCATCAAAGCAAACGCTGACACTGGACACAAAACCCGATAATGCATTTTATCGATTGATGGTTGGGCCCGTTAAACCGGCCTCAACTCATCCTCGTGCCTCGCTGAAGCGTTGGAATTCTATTAGCACGAAGCGCACACGACCCTCCATTCTGCATGGCTGCATTTTCGGCTGCGGCTGCGGCTGTCTCGAAGCAGTGGCCAGCGGTAGCACGAAAACGAAAGCACTTGTGAAGTTGTGAATTTCCTCTCCAGGAATTCGATTAAGCACTCGACGCAACACCCCGTTTCACGTCGCCCGGCGGCGGCCGCTGTGACACCAGGAGGCTTTGTTTTTCCGCTTCTGAAACCGACTCCGAGCGAGCCTGTGGTGAAGCATATGTCGGTGTGTGTGTGTGTGTGTGTGTGTGTGTATACGATCACATGCCGCTGGCAGCAAACGGTGTCTTCGGTCTTAAAGTCAAACAGGCGTAAATTAATTTGCGACCCGAAAATGCAATTGCTTTCCCGACGCTGGGACATCGGCGAGGCCCGGCCGGATTTTGTTCGATGAGTGGTCGCTGCCTGCTACCGGGCGGCTTCCCGGACATCCCGGCAGATGTGTCCGTTGGCGGCACGGATCACGGCTCTCGGCGGAGGGATCGAGAGGGATTATTTTATACAACCCGGCCCAAAGACTAGACTGTTCGGAACGGACGACTCCGACCTGCGGTAGGCTTTCGCCGTCGGCGACCGATTTCAACCGGATTGCAAAACGGATAAAGTTAATTAATACGGACTTCCGTAACGTTCATTTGAAGTGCTTCTGAGGCGGCGGCTCCCGCACGCAAGGAACGAGCCGTGTGCAGACATGCCGCAGGCAACTTAATTATATCGCTGCTGATGGACGGAAGATAGATCGCACCGGTGACACGGATTAAGTGAGTTCGACTAGCTTGACCGCTATCGATACGGCGTTGGCGCGCGCGTTAAGGGTAATCGGTCAAATGTGAGATGTTCCTGCTGGCTGTGAGATGTTCCAGTATTGGATCATTTCATACTGTATTAGGCAGACCGAAGTCGTTTGCAAAACTGTGAGCTGACAATCCTATAAAGCTGTGTTCTTCCGAAGACTCATGACAAATAATTTCTTCAGCGTTCTAGCTTGCAAGTCATATGATTGTAACTGCAGGGTCTTCAATAAATTTAATTTATATCAGATCCATATCAAATCTCGTGTGATGTGCGTGTTTGTGAGAAGACTTGCCAAGTACGAATCTTTGCCCAAAATTAGCAAATCTTTGGAATAAACTATTTAAAGAGATCAGATAAGCATGATTTCTTCCATACATATCCAGAATTCAGTTGACACAACCACAAGACCATTCACGGACGAACATAAAACATTTGCTACCATTACAGCCAAAACCATATACCATAGGAAACGGCAGCCATGGTTCGGTGTCAGGAGACACGAACCAATTGCTGCAACCGGACCGATACATCCGCCCGCTCGTTATGCATACATGTGGCTAGCCGCTGCAGTGCAGAACGGCCTGGCGAAATGGCTAATGAATATGTAAATATGCAACCACTTTCCCATCGATGCGGCTGCCCACCCGAATTTGTTAACTCTATTTCCGTAGGATAAAACGCCTCCCAATCCTCTCCAAAAAAAAAACAGAAACAAGCAAACCGCAAACGATCTTCGCAGCGACATATTGTACGTTTGTGTACGAACGGGCGAGTGCTTCTGCGTTTGCCGAAGGCAGTTTGCTGTGGGTGAATCCTTTTCTCGTTAAATGCTAATAAAAAACAGAACCTTCAAAAATCAACCCTTACAGATTTTGTGGTATTTGTTGATGTTTTTTTTCTTGCCACTTCGTTTCTCCACCTTGCGGTGTCCTGGCCACGCACAGCAGATTGTTCCCGTTTTGCAGGATGCTGCCGGATCCCAGAGAGAGAGAGATATATAGAGAGAGAGAGAGAGAAAGAGAGAGAGAGAGAACAAAACCTCCCTTTTCTGGTTGGGTCCAGCTCCTCAGATGGTGCGTGGCTAAATGCGAAATAGTTGTGTGCTCTGTTTCTTTATAAATAATTTATAAACTCGCGCGGCACAACACACCGGCCTAGCCCTTGGCCTTGGCGTGTTTGGCCGAAACGCAACCCACCGAAAACTCTCTCCACGGAGACCAGCCTGTCTGTGAGAAAGTGCAAAAGTCACGGCGTGCCGATTCCAAGCGATGCGAGTGAAGTCGGGAGTGGTAAACGGGCATCGCGCCTCCCTTTTCGCCATGTTGTGTCCTCACCGGACCGGACACTCGCAAGAGGCAACCAAACTGTTGCGATCGATAAGGCAAGATAAAGGCCGGCGAAACGCTTTTGTTGTGCTCCCTTTTGGATTCGGGCGTTTACGGGTCCCGGCTTCTGAGCGAATCTTAACTTTTATTTATGCCGACGTTTGATACACGATTTCCGGACGAAAAAGGGGGTACAACTGAAGCCCCATAAAGAATCTCGTAAGCCCGTGCATAAACACACCTTTTTCCCTGCACTTGTTCGCCGGTGCACGATAAATAATTTCTTCACTCGAGAAGCAAACCCAGAACCTCGCACCGGAGCACGCTTCTATTGACCCTACTTGCAGGACGGAGGAAGAAAGCCGTGCACCGTGTTGGTGCCTTGCAACATCTGGAGCCGCAACACCCATTTGTCTCGTGCTTTATTTTCTTACGTTCCAGGTCCGTTCACCGGAAGGCGAGTAACTCTTGCCTAGCAACTGTTACACCGAGCATAAATGTCGGACGTCTTCGGAAGCAACGGAAGGCGCATCCACGCGGTGCTGGAAGTACGGCTGACGTACGGCTTGGAGTCGATGCCGGCGCGAGCTGTGTGTGAGTAATCATGAATTTTAAATGCTTTATTATGAAATATTATTATCTGGGGGATGTGTGCGGTGTACGCCACCGTTTCAGGTGGCTAAAGGTGCACTGAGCAGCGCTCGGCTGCTACCTATGCCGGAGTACTTAACGTACGACGAGAAGCGCTCCACACCAGGAAAGCTTTGAGCTCGTTGGAATGCTTTTTTCGGAGGGGTTTTGTTGCTCGGAAATGGGAAAAACGGCTGAGCCGCACTCGGCACTGCCGCGGATCGGTAAGTCGGTCGCCAAAAGTGCCAAAGAAGCGAGAACTTTACTTTCTTCGCGATGATTTAAAGCCCGGTGTTCGGATGTCGTAAAGGCGCACAAGACCTCAGGTGAAACCCGCGCCAATGTGTACTGCGCCCGGAGCGAAAGAGCGCAGGAACCACTTTCCAAGAAGCATTAGGCTGGGAAATAAAAACGGAAAACAAAAACCAAGTGTACCTGTGCGTGGGTACGAGGGCGCTCCGCTCCAGATCTAATAGCTTACACTGGAAGCGGTCACATGGTCATGATTGAAGGCGAAACTTTTCACGCATCGCAAAACCGCCCTCCCTCGAACACGGGCCACGGAGTTGTGAAGTTTCAAACCTCACGGGAGCTTGGAGTTACAAATCCGCTCTCCCACAAAACTTCGCTGGAGCTTGGAGGCTGGACGTTCCGGTCTTTTTTGTTGTTGGCTCGCTTTGCACTGAGAGTGAGAGAAATTTATGGAAAACTGACGAGGCACCAAGAGTCCACCGGGGCACCATCGGAGATCCTGACGGCCCACGTCCACTCGCGGGGCCGCCGCTTCGGGGGGCGTACCATAAAATATGTGCCGCAGCGCGAAATATGTAGAACATTATTTATAATAAAGCGATATTAAATCATTATTAAGATAAGAGCGGCCACGAGTCGGCACGTTCGGTCGCGCAAAAGAGCGCCACGCTGCTGCTGCTGCGGGCGCCCAGGATTTTCCCTTATTGCAAGCGGACGCTTTTGTTCAGGCCCGGGCCGCTGGCTGTCCCGATGATGGACAGCGCGAATATGTTTCGTCAGAGCCAGTGCGACGGTGCCTCATAAATATCTCTTCCCCTGCTCTGGTCCGCTGGTCACACGCACACACACACCAGTGAACGCACCGGCGATTAATGTCTTCATTTTCTCCGCCATTTGATGATGTCAGCCCTCGCTAAAGAGCTTTTCCACCGCTGACTGGCGGTTATGCTCGGTGGCCTCTTAACTGCTTTTCATTTCCTGTGCCGCAGCTTGGAGTACCACCCACGACGAAGTGGCGAGTCGGTGCGCGTGGTAATTTGGCCGGAAGCTCCGCAACGCCCGTTTTAGGAGTGTGGATTAGGACACGCGTTTTAATATCGCGCTTTACGCAAAAAAAAGACATCCTGTGGAGCATTTGGTAATGGAGCAATGTTGATTCCAGAGATGCCTGATCTTCGAGTCTGGATGTAAAACGTGATAGTTGAAATTGTTTTCACGATTGCTAGACTAATATTTACACAAGGAGTAGTTATCATTAAGTCGTTTTGCGTTATCTGATGTAGTTTTCTTTGAAATAGTAGTAACAAAAAAACTGTGATGATATCCTGTACAAAGAAGATTATATTTCAAGGGAATAACTACAATTTCCTGTGATTGAAACTAGCTGTTGTAGTAAAAACAACTGGCGATTTGTAATCAAGATGTAACCACAGCGGTTGAGGCATTTCTTCAAATCTTTCGTGTGTATGGAAATACACTAGACGGTAAAAACTACCGCATCGCAGGAGAAAAAATCTTTTCAACGTATTTGCTTCAATTTCTCGAAGAAAGACTACACTAGACATAGTGAAATCTATGAAATTGTGAAAACTGGTTGACGCTTACAATATCCCTTTTGGAACGACAAATATTGATGCAAATTTATTTACTTCTGGAGTGTCTTTCTTATTTCTCGCTGATTTTGCCGTGAATTTGTTGAAGCATCAAGATATTCGAAAATATTTGTGTATGTGTTTATCATACTTTATTTGAAATATCTTATCTTTATGCCGTCGTCGTTTAGTTCTAACTTGAATCGAACTTGAATCAAAAATCCATTTTATTATATAAGGCATAGACATTACATAAAAATGATCCTATCGTGCAAAGTCAAATTTGACCATATTTGCCAATTTATAGAGCCGGAAATTTAGCTTGCTGAGTGTAAATACAGCTTCAAAAGAAGACAGGTCACGAAATGAGCAGAAAGGAATATCAAGAATTTCGTGAAGACTCTTCAACATCAAACCTCAGGGCGCTTCGCCCGTTTTCTTCCGTCATAAACTGTCAGTTCCGTAAAAATAACACGCGACTTATAAGCGGCATTTAACTACCCATCCAATCTGTACAGCCCAAACCGCTCCGATCCGTGCCAAACCTAAAACCATCACGATCCGCACGATCAGCAGGGGAGGTTGCCAGAACGATCTCAGCAACGGGTTGATTGAGAAAAGCAACAACAACAGCGAGAGGAGAAAAAAAACTACAACTGCGCCTATTTCGTACAAAGCACGTCAGTGCTCTGGTGCCACAAAAACGCCTAAACCCGAGCCCCCTCGCGCCAGCCAAGTCGTGATCGTGGCGAAACAGAGCGGAAAATGTTCTTTATCATAGCCATTATTTGCAGACTTATTGAAATCGTAGCGCAAAAACCCCGACACGAACACGATTGCAAGTCGACTTGTACGCGGGGCGGCAAACAAAAATGAAGAAAAACACACATTTTATCATCCGAAACTACGCGGGAGTTTTTTATGTTCTTTTGCGCTCCTAGTGCCGGGGTGAGGCAGAAAAGATGACACGAGGCGAGGTTGCGGGCACGTTGAATTGGGAATAGCAGGATACATGGAAAACTCGTGATCTCCGACTTCACCCAGCCCGCTACAGCTGCTGCACGAGAGGAGTTCGCCATCGCGCCATCAGGAAACATTGAGGGCGCTCTTTTTCGCAATCTACTTTATAACCCCGGAGGGACAGCTGAAAAGGTTATACCTTGGCGCGGAGTACAATTTCGGTGCCGTTAGAACTCCCCGCTCTCTTACGTGTCGTAGATACAGCTCGTGTTCGGCTGGTTTGTGGTCCTTCGCTGTGTTGTTTCAGGGAAGATGGTTCGCCCCTTTTCGCTTCAATCCTATCAGTTCCTAGCGCGGTTCCAGCGGAAGATAAAGAGCAAGAATGGGCCAGCCGCAACGGAATGGACATGTACATAAAAAAAAGAAAATCTTCTCCTACCCCACTACAACAGCAAAAAAAATAACACCCTCGCACCGTGTGACGTGTCTCGGTCAGCCACCGATAAGCTTGCTGGGCAACCACGAGGATAACGACACCGCGATAGGGCTGGGACTAATCATAATTTTCCTTTCGCTTTCCCGGCCACCGAGGCACCAACGACCATCCAGGACCATCCCCATTCCAAGATCACGCTAATCGGATTATCAACATTGTGTCGTCTTGCCTAGCCCTCCCGAAGCCTTAGCGATCGGGACAGTCACACGCACACACTAACCGAAAACGTTCGCATGTGCGGATGTTTAAGAGCCCAAGTGTGTGTGTGTGTGTGGGTGTGCCGACGCTGGTGCTGCCCCAAGATTTGGGGCGGCTGGAATCGATAATTACATTTCTCCCAATTACCTAAGCCTGCTGGCCAGTAGGAGGCGAAAAATTGTCAATTAGCTTGGCTTGGGTTCCGGAGCGCGGCTGGACCGCTGGACGTGGCGACCTCCGGGTGTTAATGAGGTTGTGTAATTTTTGGTCGATATGATGGTGGTGGACTAACAGCAAACAAAAAAAGAGCAAGGTCGTAACAAGCGAACGCCACAAACAACGACCGGGCAGGGATCCGATGCGGTCGGGAGGGAAAAGTAAACCATCCCATAAGCGGGACCCCTGAGAAGCGTTTAATTTGTTTTTGGCGTTGCGAAATTTCAAGCACGTGCGCTAATTATGCTTATCTCGGTAATTTCGGGCTTTTCATCGGCGCGTTAAAGATTGCGCCGAGCAGATGGAAAACTTGAGCCGGTTTCGAAGACTTCAAATTGCGTTGAGTCTTTGAGAAATTATACGAATTACTTTGTTGGATAAAACTTGTCCATTTCAGACATTTCTAGATTAATTCTTTAAAAATGGATATATGAATAAAACTCTTAATAATAAAAAGTATTTCAACACAGGTTGAAAAGACCAAAAAATCAAATATTTGTAACTATTGGCGTGGTTCAACAGGACACAGCAGATATCATTGACTATAACCTTTTTTTTAACAAGCTTCTGAAGTTTCTGTCGTAATGAAGAGTAGCTGAAAGAAAACCCAGGAGTACAGACTTTAAATAAGGTCCTCATACTTACTGAATTCTCTGAATTGAATTGAATTCTCTTTCTCAATCAAGCTTGTTCAACTTATTCCTCTTTCACCTCGAGATTGCACAGATTTTGAACTAGTGTTTGATATGTGAGCAATAATTGAAGGTAAGAGTCCTTGTTATATTGTTAGAGCTCCGAACCAATCCAAGTTAATCTAGCGTATCTCGAAAAGCTGCTGAGCTGTCCAAATCGAAGGTGTCTCGAGTCGTGTTGATGAAAAATGTGCATTTTAGATCAACAAACTAACTTCTTGCTGGTCTGGATGTTTCGTTTGATCATATAAGAACTGAAATTTAGTCTGTAAGTTCTTATATCCTCGTCGCATCACGATATATTTTGCTAAATTAGTTAAAACTTCAACTTTATGCTTAGTGACTTTTATAGCAGAACAATTCGTCCAATATTTATATTTTCTTTGCTATTACGTAGTAAAACTAAATTGAAATCTTCACAACTAATCAATTTCTTTGTAGCAAATTGCTGATGTTGTGGTTTACTCGTTTAAGCTGTCTAAAACAAATATTAAGACCAATAAAAATTGAAAAAAAAACATCTCTACAAACAAGCCGACGCGACTTTCAACTTTGCAAAATTATTAATCGCACCATCGCACCGGAAGCGTTCGCATCCGCACACGCCTGTTATTACGCTTTAAAAGGTAAACAGTCTGCAGGCTCTTCAAGCGCGGTGCCAAGCTCCCCGTTCCAAGTTTCGCGAAAGGTTGGCTCCGTTCGGCCGACAGACGCACCCCCTGGAGCGCATAGTTTGCGCTCAATCCAGACGCTGACCGACCGAGCCGACACGACACATCCATTACCCCTCACAGATGTCACACACACACACACCCACCACCGAGGGCTACACGTGGTGGGTACAACATTCCGTAATGCTGTCAAATTATTCGGAAACTTTCGGAGGCACAAACTTGTCCATTCGAGTGAAGAAAACCCTGGATGTGGAACACAAACACATCCTTCGCGGGCGCGGCGGTGGCGGCCGGAAAACTTGAAGCGAAAACGTTTAAAAGTTTGTCGGGGCTAGGTGGGGTGCTGCCAGAAACAACGAAGCCACCCCCGAAAGCGAAACTTTGTCCATATTGACGCCAGTAGCGCAGGTAGTTATTTTTTCAAAAGAGGCCAGAGAGGGCTGACTTCGTTCGGAACAGATTCGATCCGATGCGCAACTGTGTTTAAACAAACGAAGAAAGGCGAAAGTGTAGCTCGAGCAAGGTCCACGATCCAGAGTTTCGTGCGGATGTACAGGATACGCTGTAAAGTGAAACAGTCGTCGCCCATTCCCAGGCGGTCGAGAAGTAAGGACGATATCTTACGATGGGCTACCCCACTCTATCCAGCAGGCAATTATCGATCCCGGAGGAGAAGGCACGATCGAACACGCAGCATGATAAAACTTATATCCGAGCCGCTCGGCAAACACATCCTGATCCAGGTGGTCGCACAAGTTACCTGTAACGAGAAGAAATACGACGCACGGTTAAGCTTTGCAAAGTAGCGAACAACATTGAGTGTAATTTAAAAAGAGAAGAAAACAAAACAAACACGAACAGGCCGAAGGTTTCCATCGATTCCACGCTAACGAATATGTTGCTGCCAACCTCCTGTAGCAGCAGTTCAGAAAGAGAAAAAAACATTCATTCCAACGAGCCTCTCCCGAACGGTGTGCGCCCGCTCGCGAAAGAATTATGCGATCAATTAGGGCTAGTCGACGATGTCGCAGTGATTTATTAACGAACCGGCCACACATTACATCGCCAGGGCCGGGCGCGCCGAGTCTTTCATTCGCGCGCCCGTGGTGGTAGTGAGAAAATTCAATGTTTTTATGAATATTAATTTATGGTAAGTCAATGCAAATGGCTGCATGCGCATTCACGCGCCCGCGGCCCCACGGAAAGGACACCAAGCCGCGAGCCGTTTGCTGTACATGTTTCGCAAGCAGTGTTTTTTTTGTTGTTGCGTTGTTGCTGCTGCTATTACTTCATCGATTTTTCATCGTAACCGGGTTTCAGGTTTGCGCTCCCACTGTGCGGCACGAATCCAGCGAATCCAAGATGTATCACACGCGGGCAGACAGGTTGCTCGGGGAGATTGGTTGGGCAGGACGATCCGAAACGCGCGAGAATATCGGCTGCGGGAGTCGTTAATTAAAATCGACAGCTCACTTGCGAGTATTGCGTATTTTCCCTGGCGAAAATGTTGCAACCTCGCGCGCAGCAACGGAAGATTACATTACTCGCGCGTGCGTGTGTTTCTCGGATTTACATTTCAGTTCCAGTATCAACGCAAACATGGGGCATGGCCGGGCGATTAATAACAAAATACCTCTCTTTTTTTTGTTAAATGTTGTGCGTTGGTTTATGTTTTTACGTTTCGTGGGTTTGCAAAAGGTGTTCTTGCAGTTTATATTGACAATAAAACCAAAACCAAGTCGAACTCGTTTTGGTGAAATAATCTGTTTTTTTTTTAAAGTAAAACTCATTTCATAACAATTAAAAAGCTCTAAATATGCAACTGCATATTTTTTAACTTTTTCGACAGACGGATAAAACTGAAGTCCATTATTTGAAGCAATTTTTGTGTTGCATTTGGGTCGAATTCCGCGTTCATTATGTATTTTATTTTTTGAAAAACTTACGGGATATTCTGGCCAGAAATGTGCCCGTCTGAAAGGTTTTGAATCCAAGATAATGGCATAAAAATTTAGTATCAAAATATGAGCCCAAAACATTTTTTTTCTTTTCTCCTTTCACGTATTACACATCTTACTAACCCTATCTTTTCCAGTTTTAGCTTGAAAGTAAATTGTATGTATTTTTTTCTTTAGCTTTCTGGCGTTATGATAGTTTTTAAGACATTGTTTATATTAATATTTTTTGCTAACATACAAAACATACCTCTTGGTAGACAACGTTAATAAATTGAAATAATAATAATAATAATAATAATAATAATAATAATAATAATAATAATAATAATAATAATAATAATAATAATAATAATAATAATAATAATAATAA
>KB673534.1:2798673-2869500 GCA_000349145.1 Anopheles dirus
AGGGTACTTGGGCTCTGGCAATTCGACCTATATGACCGTCATATCGATAAATAAATAAAATCATTTTAATTTGAAGTTCACTTCGGTTTTTGGTATCGATTCTTCACTCCCTCGATAATCGCATACGATACAAGCGATAAGAGATAACGATCGCACCGGTTGAGTGAAGGACACATGCGCGCGATGACCCCGGATCCACGCGGCAGTTGGAACACGAGCGCAAGGGGGTATTCCACTAGCGCGGCTCAAATATATTTTTTAAATTATTAGTATCATTTAATTTTTATATATATATTTTTTTATCTCTGGCGGCGACACATATAAACGAAAGATAATTTTTCAAATGATATTCTTGAAGCTACGTACGTTCCGGGAGCGTACGAGTTCCATTGGCTGGAAAATTTCCACATGAAACTTCATTCCAATCAGTTCCATCTGATTGGATTTCTAAATATTGACTCCGTATGCAAAGACGATAATCAAGTCAAGAAATTACAGCAATAGCTGAACCAACAAGGAAGTTGAAGACTTAAAAAATGTATATCTTTGAAATAGAATCAACTTTATCAAAACTTTGCAATCAATCAAAAGCGTTGGAAAGTTTTGTCGATTGGTTGAAACATCTTTACAAAAAAAACTGTATTCTAATAACTGCCATCTGATTGGATTTCAAAATCTCGACTCCACATGCAAAGAAGATATCCAAGTCAAGAAATTACAGCAATAGCTGAACCAACAAGGAAGTTGAAGACTTAAAAAATGTATAACTATGAAATATAACCAGCTTTATCAAATAAAATCGTTATATATTTCATTGGAAGTTCAGAAAATTTGATTACAAAAATATGATGTTTTTTTTCCAAAAATCTAAATGAAGATATATTCCATGGTTATCATATAAGCCCCTTCTAGTTTGAAAGCTTTTATGTTTCTTGATAAACCCCCGGTATCTGCACCTAGTTCAAGATTGCAATGCCATAAACTGTCTGAACTCTATCTCAATCACCACCTCTCATATCTTCACAGCATTCGACATGACCAACGTTCATCTCCCGAGGCTATTTAAGTTAAAAGGTAATTAATTCCCGAAAATCCGACAACAAACGCAGCCACACCATTGCGAAATGTATAATTTCCCATGCTAATGTGCGAAGGAACACGACCGCATAAATTCTGTAAGCCCGCCGAGCTAAAGAACGGCACTGCTAATCTGCCTGTAATCATCTTTGCCCGGTCCGGGGGCGTGTGTAGATTACCGCAAGCTAATAAGTCGCACGCCCGTATCGGTGGGCAGGATTTAATGGTCCGCCGGGAAGGATTGCAGCTCGCCAAATGGTACGTAACGCGACGTCTACCGGGGGCTTAAAACCTCATCCACGTAACGCAGAGGTATTGATGCGTGCAATTAATTTGTAAACCTGACACAAACACTAGCCTCCGGTAACATGGAGGCCCCGCAAGGGATGGTCTAATCAGTCTGAAAGACACGCTCGGGTGTCGAGAGTCGGACGTACCGTCTAAATAGCCACGGTGGCAGATTCAATTTCGTGATAACCTCCTTTCACTCGTCGGCAACACGGTGCCGCTCAGTATGGTAAAGGTCGCCCAGTGAGTGCCTAATCGCACCATGCTGCTCGTGGTCATAGCTGAAATGCAAACTAATCACAAACAGTGTCAGTGAATTGCACATTCCAAGGTCTCTGCCGTCCCTGCGGTACAGGGGCAACCAACTGGAGAGGAAAAATCGTCCGAAGTAAATGTTTCTCTATATTGTATGCATTATTAATTGCACGATAATGCTCCACTAACGAACGCAGCGTGGAGCGGCGAGCAAGCGGGACAGAGTGCTTTTAGTATAATCTTATTTTATCTTGCTTTTTCTACCCGCCCTGGCTTGTGTGCTTAAAATTTACCTTCGGCATACTCGGAACATGGGTTCAGAGAGCGGCAGGGCTCGAACCCTTTCCCACCCAAAGCCGGCCCGAGAGTGGGCCGGCGGGATGGGGGTTTGATTAAATTATTTATTCACCAATCATTTCCAACTGTTCCGATTTATGCCCAACCCAGCACCCGATCGTGGAGTACTTCTACCATCCAGCCATGCGGCGGCGCATGCTAACGCTTGATTTAAACACTCCCAGGCCAGGCCCGGACACAGCCGTTCATCTGCAGCCGATGGCGCCGGCAGAGGCTACAAATACGTCCCGTTTGCACATAAATAATTAAAACTTAAAATGCTTAAATTAATTTTGCATTAGAAATTTAAGGCATTATCCACCGAGCGACGGGGCGACAAAGCAGCCCGGGCTGTCGGAGTGACGGAGCCTGCCCGGTCGAACGTCGGTTGGGGAAAGTTTTCTCATTTCGCCCGTACTCACGCCGGTAGCACGTGCTGCTGCACCCGAATCGAATTACACCTCGATGTAACCGGGGCCCGGTCCTGTGCGAGAAACGCCCCCCGTCCAACATCAAAGGAATATTGTTTATGAAAGACGCGGTGTGGCGAAAACACACCCAATACACCGGAAGTGAGGTAGAACGGTAAGAGGTTCCCGAGCCGTCGGAGTGATCAACAAGCTAACTAGTGCACTTTCGCCACCGTTTGCACGCGCGCCCTCAGAAGCTTTCGGAGACGAAGAACGGCGAAGAGGGGACAAATTAACCTTCTATCACCGCCAGAAGACTTTGATGTCTCGATCTGCCGGTGCTGCTGGTGATGAGTAGTGCGGTTTTGACACTAGACACGTTGGAAGACGTTCGCTTATTGATGTGGTGTGACGGTAAGCGTCTGACGGGAGACACCTGGTTCGTAGGCTGTGGCTTAACGGATGTACATAGCTTATTGGTTGTCATCACTTTCGCACACACATACACACACAAAATGTGGCGTTGAGAAGACAAGAACACTTGGAAATAAGATGTACTAATCCAGGTGAGTATTGAATCACAATACTCTTATAGAAAAGTGATTATTTTTGATAAGATATAGGTTTCAAATTTGTGATTTTCATTTCAAGTATCAATGCGATTATTTTATTTCTCTGTTTTCAATGCGAACTGCATCCCGTAAACTATACTTTGTTTAATAAAATAGTTTTTTGTTTGTTTCAGTTTAAATTATGTTTTAGTTGCGACTAGTTTTCATGACTCATTTTCAAATTTGTTGAACTTCGTCAGTAATGAGTTTAGCTTTCATTTTTTTAAATTAAATTCCTTATTAATTACTGATTTGGTTTGAAAGATCTTCAGTATACAATTTGTCCACTTAAACCTCTTCAACAAATTAGAAAGATTTTTTGAAAGAACATCGATTATTACATTTTTTTTTACTTAACGAAGAGACTAATCTGCGTCTTGTTGCAGTTCTTCATATCTCTTAAAGTCATGATAGGGTTCATTGTTGCAACAAGCGTAACATATATCCGGTTATTATAAAATTGAAGACTACAATGAAAAATATGAATCTCTATGAAGAAACCTCTAAAATATAACAAAAATGGCAACAAATCCGATTATTTTTCTCAACACGAATAGCAGTTAGTAGTTCGTTTGATATATATATTTGAATTTTAACTTCAGCTACATTACTTGAGCAGTCATATACAAATTCTGATAGTAGGATGAGGTTTAAAAGCTCGATAGGGCGAAACAATGATATCATTAATGTTCATGCTTCAATGACAAAAGAATCGAGTTCGATGCGCTACGAACCATATTTTTAGCTATATAATCTGCTTCTAAAACCTTGATATCTGCATAGTAACAGGTTAACACATAGTAAATTTTCTTGAAATCTGCATAGTAACAGGTTGATTTCCGAAAACTTTTCGAAGCATTCGTATAAAAGATGTCAAATTGTAAATATTGCAAAATATAGCATAATGGAGTCTAATTATGCAATTTAACAACTTAAGCTCGCACTGTACTATCCCTATATCTCGCTATTTCTTTGACGTTTTCCATTAACAACGAAATTGTCTGAATTTTCACAAGCCAAAATACGAACATTCGTCATCAAACAATGCACTCAAATCCTATCAAATCGCTATAATAATCTGTGAGAAATTGATGAACCCTACATGCAAGATAAAAACGACTTCAAGGACTTCTAAATAAAAATATCGACTTCGACTTCGACAAAAAAGTATCATCATATGAACATAATATTGATTGTACGCAATGTTTGCCTACACAAAACGTTTCAACATCATAATTTCAGGTTGAAATGCGCTTAAGGTATAAAAAATGTAAACGCATGACTGCGCAAACCAGACAATACTGTAAAAAATGGCAAGTTACGCTGAACAATGTCCAAACGTGCTCATTATCAATTCAAGAAGCATTTCTCCCGAGCGCACCACAATACTATCGGTGCATCTTGCCGTTTTGTCACAATTAAAAAATACGCTGTTCGACATGCAAAGTGTGCGCATTTCGCACACATGCACACCCCCACACACACACCGCAGCTCACCGAGGCTTATACACGCCACGCCATCAACCCGAGTGTGCATAATGATGCATTTTAAGCGTAATTGCATTTCAATAGTTTGCCGCATCGCGCGCGCCCCGCTCCCTTTGTCTACTGACGCCGCGAAAGGTGTCGAGTGATGCCTACTGCACACACACACACACACACCCACTGTGAGGGTGAGCCGGCAGTGGGGGTCGCAGAATAGCGCGGGCTCATTAATTACACATGAGTCGTAATGGGTCCGCGCGCTGTCCACTGCACGGAGCGTGT
This sequence comes from Anopheles dirus, assembly GCA_000349145.1. Lineage (NCBI taxonomy): Eukaryota > Metazoa > Arthropoda > Insecta > Diptera > Culicidae > Anopheles > Anopheles dirus. Next base: position 2,803,418 of record KB673534.1, read on the forward strand.
TAAGTCTGTTCGCGATGCGGCAGCGCACTCCATTGGGCGGCTCGGTTGCGGCACCCCATTACATTGACGTCGAACGTGTCACAGGTTCCGGCACCTGTCAACACGACGACGGTTGGAAGGTGGCCGCCGCAGCCACAGCAACAACAAGTGGGCGCATTTGCGAGCAGCGACGATGATGACGCCCCGGTGTGGAAGTTATTATTGCACGTGCAAAACAATAAACAGTGGTGCTGCATGCACGCGAGTAAAGCGCATCCACAGTGAAATGGGTTTTCCCACACGGAGCCCACGAGGCGCGGATTCAACATTCCAATGCCGACAATCACGGCACCAGGACAAACGCCGCCATCATCATCATCATCGCCGGTTCTGATAGAGATAGATGCAGTTGATGCGGCGAACCAGACATTGGGGAGTATTATCAATGCCATCGAGTTGTCCATTCAATTAGCACAAACAATTTTTCTTCCAACCCCTTTCTCTCGACTCCTGCTGTCAGGCCTCTCCCCTCAACACAGAGAGCTCGCTGTTAATAATCGTTAACGGCAACGCCAGCACTCGGCAGCATCCAAATGCATTCCAAGAACGCACAATGCCGCTTCTTTCAGATAGAGGCAATAAAAATTCGGCTCCGAGAAAATCCGCGCTCCAAAAAGGCACACACACACACGCGCGCAGACATTCTAGTGGTTTGAATGTTATCTCCGGTCCGATTATTTGATTAGCCTGTGGAGCCGCCCGAAGCGAGGATGAGAAGCAAACGACGACGACGACTCCATCGGCGAATACTCTCCTCTAATTTGATGGCTTTTAATTAGCAATAATTTTCCTTTTTTGGCAAAACGGCCCCGATATTCCCGGGCCCGTTAATCCGACATCCGACGCCGGACTGTGGTGGAAGCTGTTTAAAAATTTGTTTTTGAGTTTGAGTGTTTTTTTTTTGTTTCCTGAGGATGAGTTTTTACTCCGCGAGTTTAGTACTTCCAAGCAGACTTGGTTTTGGTGAGGGTCAGGCACGAAAGTTCAAGCAACAAATTCGCCGTCGATGCTATCGACGACCGTCGCAAGAACGCATTGACCGATAATGGTGCGGTCACATATATTTCACTCGCGGAAGCAATGAAGGAAACGTTTGCGGCTTTTTGGTCCCCGCCTCGCCGAACCGTGCAAATGAGAAGCTTTCGAACGCAATCGGGCACGTCAGGTCGGCTCAAGCGTTAAATAAAATATATGTATGACTGTAAAAGAAGCGAACGGAACGTTCTTCCCCTCGGATCTTCGCCTTTCCACGCTCGAACTCCGCTGCGCGAACTCCACGAACTCTTGCGCGCTGCGATGCGCATCTCGAGCAATATTTATGGCAAACCATCGAGCGTCCGTGGTAAGCGAAACCAGTCCTGGCACAGAATAAGATCACCCCGAACAGGAGAACGGATTTAGCGAACGGCTGGCGTGCAAAATAAAAACGCGAATCGGCAGATTATCGATGTTCTTGGAAGTGAAAAGAGAAACCGGGCGAGCGCGCGCGCGCGACATCTTCTTGGGTGCGTTGCGCCTGGGTTACTTCTTTGCGTCTTTCAGAACTCGCAAACTCTCGTCTCGGGGAGACGAGAAGAGAACAACAAATTCAGCTTAATTGGATTAACCCACCGGCGGGAGTTGGCTTCCCGCATCGACTCGGGCCCGCAACTTGCCTTACGGGCGACGGTGACTTAAGCTGCTGGAAGCAGTTCCCGATCTCCGGCACCTATCTCCCAGCGAAAGGTTTACGATTCCAAGCGCGCGGAGCTTAAAACAAGTTGACTATGGGAGAATTTGAGGTTAGAATATGGAGATTATTTGATAACCAAATGGTTGACCTGTCGCACTATTGATAACTTAAAATCATCACGAGTTGAATGAAGATTTTGGATACAATTTTCAAAGTTTTCTCATCAATATTTCGAAAAACTTCTCGCACATTCCCGTGCGCGGTTGTTTATGTCCAACAATCGGACACTGTGCCAGAGTGAAGAGCTGAGTTTTATTACATCGCAGTCTCGTCGATACTCCAATCCCGGTCGAATCGTCATGCTTCCACGCACGACCCCTCAGGAGATGATCCATGTCATTCGATACAGATTTATTTGAGACTATCGGTGCCTGTCATTCGGGGATCAATTTCACGGCGGAAACGGAACGTACCCCCGTGGGGTGGAGAAAGGGGTATTTTGTTCGTTCCGAACGTTCGCGTCAGTGATTTAAATCGCCCGAGATATTTGCTGCGTCCATAAATTTCATTTACGAAGAAAGAGAGCGATAAAAAATCGCCATGCCGCGGGCATGATTAAGTACGAAAACACAATTTATGGGCGTGCATTGGACGAAGGAAAACCATCCAACTGCCGACCGAAGCGATGTGTGTTCAGTGATTGGACATTTCACAGACAAACGACGAAACTTGGACGTCGTTTTGAAAGTTTGCTTAGTTTTGTAATAGTTTTGTAGCAGGAATGCATTTTTACTATCCATTCCTGAACAGTGAACCGATACGTTAATCTGTAAAGGTATTTTTCAACAACCAACTAACCATGCATAACCAAACATCAAGTCCATCCAACGTTTCTTTCAATGTTTGATTATTTTTCAATTGTCTGACACTCTAACAAATGTGTGAAACTTTGAAAAGGATTAAACGACTTAAAAACATTTACAAAAAAAAAAAATGAAGTTTTCAGATCTGAGTAGCTGTGTCCACTGTAAAAATATAACTCAGTTATTAAATTATCTATCAAGAACTTGATCAAGATCATCAGCATCAAGAACTGTCTTTAAAAGTTTCAGTACACTCTCTCTTCAAGGAACAAGCTCTCTTCAAGGAAACGGTTTAATTACACTTATTTGAAAAAAAAAACAAATCTGCTTACATCGAGCTCAGTCCTTGCTCGGAAAGATCATAATGCACCATGATGGATTGGATAGAAGCCATCAGATCAATAGACAAACTCGAACGCATCAGAAACATAAATCTTGCTACACGCACACCAATGCCTTGTAAAATAAATAAAAAATATAGGGAAAATCCCTCAATAAGACATTTTTTGTAAGGATTTTTATAAAACATATCTGAACGAGTGCAATCGTCCAATATCATCGCAACTGGTGATGTAGTGTTTAACATAACACAACAATTGAAAGTACAAAAAAGTAGAAAAAATGGTCTAAATCAATTTAAGAAACATATCTTCAATTCTATTATATGAAAGATAACGTATCAAAGTCTTGGACAGTAGCTATCTCCACGCAGACACACGCTTTAAATGGGTTCCTTCTCACGCTCGGAACGTCTTATCGTAAAGCATTCCATTAGGGATACCTGCAAAACCCGTGCTAACGGCATCTTTAAACCGGCATTAATTATTCAACGTGGAAAATAAATCGATCGGTAGCAGCCAAACACGCCGCCGGAGAGACTTTGCCTTATCATCCAACCTATTAATGGCAGCCACCTTGCGCTACCATTCCAGCAGCCGCCCGTGTGATTCATCACTTCGAGTCGGGCCCCAAAACCTACCCCCCCGGCTTTGATTAAACTCTTTCTAACTTTTGTTTGTTCTAGCCTAGTTTGTTTTTTTTTCTTCCCCTAGCTCCCCACATACACAGCCGCCCGGTTTAGCTCCCGTGTGGCGTGCGCTAATGGCTTCCAGCAGCCGCTGGTTCGCTCCACGCTGCGCCCTAGAACAAACGGCGTTCGGCAGCAACGTTCGACCTGGCCGGTGGCCAACAATTCGGGCACGCGCGCGCGCGGTCACTGCAGTGCAAAACCCCGAACGGCGACCCGAACGTGCCAAACGGACGCCCGGGTGGGGTGATTTATGACGAGGTCCAGCGTCGACTCAATTTGTCACCGCATTAATCAGCGGAACACCCTAAACGCTCCGCTCCGGAGCAGGAGCGCGAACATCATTGCGGGGACGCTGTGTCCAGCGCATTGGTGCTCCTTGCAAGATGCAACGCCACGATGCGGTGGTGCTTTGGCGAAGCGGAGGGACGTTCCCGGGCAACCCTCTTCCAGTGCCTCTGACCGGTCCAGTCCGCGGTTGACAGGTTTTGGGATGCCGTATTCAACATTTCCCATTCAGCACTGGTAGCACTGGAAGATAGAGGCAAGTTAGACCACACCGGACCGGGTCTCGGTCGCGGACGCCAAACACGGCCGCGGGCCCGGTCGCAGCCCGGTGTCCCATTATCGGGCGGGTTCTCGAGTGTAATTTGCATCTTGATTTATTTGGAGTTGATTGTCGCTCTCAACTTATCAAATCAACGAACTTTTCGGGGACAACACGCCGCTCGCTGGCCACTTCGCGTCGCTGGCATGATAGCGAAGGTTTGGGCGCTTCTTTCTGCTTCCCTCGCCGGATGCCTGAATTTTCTCGGAAACGCAGACGGCCACCCGAACCCGGTGCTGGAGCGTCGATTTGCTCCTAATAGAGTGTTAAATTAATTAATAGCCTTCAAAAGTGGTTGATTAAAATGGCGACTGATTAATTAACCACGATAAACTTACGCTTCTGGCGGCGTTCGGGGGAGCCGCAGAAGATGTTTCAACTCACCCGCGTGTCGGTTGCGAGTTCTCGAATCGGTATTAATCGTGTTCATTTTCAATCATTTAACTAAGCCATTTTTTATCGATCTCACGTGAGCGCGCCCGCGCCCCCTCGAGGAAGCTAATCTTACGCAATCGGACGGGAATCTTTGGAGCGGTTCATTAATATTGATACAAGCTTTTCTCCATTCAGCCTGCTCCATCGTGGCACCTTTTGTGGTGCACGGGCCGAACGGGATCGTTTTTCACGCCATTATTTAGAACGCGCGCGGCTTGATGTGTTGTGGTAGGATAGCTTCCCCGACGGCGTTTGACCGACGCTTTTTCCCAACAAATAACAAACAAAAAAACACGTCTTTCCCGTCGAAAGCCAGGAGTCATTTACATAAAACCAAATTCTCATTTACCAAACACCCCCCCACACACTCGTCCGGAACACAAAAGGCCCTGGTTCGGCTTCGGCTACGGGGTGGCCGTGAAATGAAGGGAACGAAAGCAGTGCAGTTAACGTCGGGCAGCAACAACGAAAAATTGGAATAAAGTCCTGCCCGCGAGCGGTGCGTTTTCTTCCGCGAGCTGCCACAAGAACCACCGCGAAATCGTTGCGTTACGCAACGGCTCCCTTCCCACAAGAAGTTTAACGGGAGCTTTTTCCGCAGTTTCTGTGGGGAAAGAGTTAGGTGCGCGTGGAACACACGCCCAGAAGCTCGGGGCAGGCTCTCTGTCTTCGGGAGTTGCTTAACACTAGCCGGCGAATGTGGTGTCAATGGACCCTTTCGCTACTTTCAGATTCAATTGTTCGAAAACGGGTTTCAACGTGTGATTATCTCACAAAGTCTCATATATTTGAGGAAAAAAATAACTATTTGTTTTCATGTGTTTTTCATGTGTCCGAATTTTGAGTCCCTCAAATGTAAAAATAGCTCATGGACTCATTGAAAGCTATTTTTACATCTGTCGATTGGAATTGTCTGAATAAACTCTGAAATTATCACCTTATTCTATTCCACAATCTTGTTATAACCCTACTTCTACCCATTTGCGCTCCTGGTCCTCTTAAGTAAGAAACCAATTATACAACAATCATAGTATTTACTTATTTATCATAACTGACGTACGCAGGACGTCTTGTCACATGTTCTATATAAATTACAAAGGTCTTAAAAACAGGTATTAACAGAGGTTCTCTTAAATTGGACATGGACATGTGGAAATCGAAAGACCTAAACTTACTATGAAAAGCTCTGGACATCGTATGCAACGGTTCGTCAAAACTATAAACTTGGCCTCGAAGAAACGCATTTCGCCTGGACACGATACGAAGGACAGCAATTTAAAGCTAGGCGAGTAGATCAGACGCGTCAATTGTAGAGACAAGAAGCTTGGCAACGACCATACATTGAGAAACGACTCGTCCGGTTGTCGTCCAGAATACGTATACAAATCACTTATTTTTTATTAAAACTGTAAAAATAGCACATGTGTTAAATGCAAAATCATTTATTTTTCATCGTTTTTTGGTCTCCAAAACGGTTCATATTAAACTGAACATCAAGCTTCGAACAACGAGTAACCTCATGTACAGAGTAAACATAACAACGAGTAGCCTCCAATAGACAGCAGAAGTCAATAAATAAAGTAACTAAAGTGTCACCATTTCTACAATTTCGTGGAATTTATGATATATTTTTTACTTTACTAACAATTTTTACTATAGAAGACCTGAAGAGAAATCAGGAAGAGGTAAAGTCAGCAATAAACTACAAACTACAAACTAGTTGACACACAACACGGTAAAATTTTCTGCCCTAATGTACAACAACTGTCAAAAATAGTCGTCTAGGTGTCAATTGACACCAAATTTGCACTTTGTTGGTATCCGATCCATCTGACCGCTAGTGTTAAAGCCGCTGCACGACGCCGACGTCGCGGCATAATTTATTCTTCGTTAACAATAATCAAATAACGAAAAACCCGGAGCCTCAAAGAAATCGCGCCAAGCGTTTCCGGCCGGAACCTTATCTCGTCGATCTGATGGTCTATTTTCCATCCTTCGTCGACACAAATACCCATACACACACACACACACACACGCACAAGCACAAAGGCACACACACGCACAAAAGCATATAAATATCTTCAACCTGCCACCATTCTTCCAGCAGATTTCCTTACACGAGCAAACCCGCGAGGTAAGTACAGCAGCGCGGGAGCCTGGGATGGAATTGCTTTGCCATAGAATATTAAAAACACATTAAAACAGTATGCCGCAGCTTCGGAAGCCGCAGGCAAATGAATAGACTCGAGATGAAGGCTTCTCCCGGGCTCCGCCCTGCTTCGAACAAGCCCTTACTCCACTCCACTTTTCTAAGGAGCCGCGAAGCATCAATTGAAGTCGAGGCATTCACGCCACGCCGTCGCTGGCTCGACCCGTCGTCCCAATGTCGCCCACTTTTCCCATCATAAATTACGGTAGCGGTAGAAAGCGGAAAATATTTTGATTACATTACGCGACGAACGAACGACACTTGCTGGAGGGAGGTTTGCTGGAGCTGCGCACATGTCGGGAGGGTGGGGCGCGAGCATCCAACCTAGAACCCAACCGAGCGGTGACACTCGGGAGAGCGAGGCAGCGTACACGCGCAGGAAGCGGTCGAATGGAAACGAGCGTTAAATTTGGTTACAGCTCAACCGAACCGGAAAACGGCCCCACCCATCCCGCGCCCACACCGCACCCGGGCATGTTGCAGCACGGAGCACGATAATTTGATGCTTTTTTGGTCGCTGCCAGCGGTAGTAGCCTTTTCTTCCGAATTTCAGATAAATTCGGTGCGCTTGCCGGGGGTTCGCGGAACCAGAAGTATCTTGTAGCGCGCGCGCTCGAAACGCACGTGCAGTTGTTCCCGATGCCGTGTTCGGTTTTTGGATGGGGTTCTCCGAGAACGCCATTAAATTAGGAGATGCTGTTCCGCGTTATGGTCAGTTTTGTTTGCAAGCAGAAGTCACGCTCACCTTATGTAAAATGGTTCGAACATGATTACTGAAAACATTGATGGTGGAGAGTTTCTAAAGAAATAGAAGGTTAGAGAGAGAGAGAGAGAGAGAGAGAGAGAGAGAGAGAGAGAGGGGGAGGAGGTAAGCAGAATATGCAGAATCAAAGATGTCTCATTAGGAGCTCACTAACTCTCCAATGGACATAATTTGGGAAGTTATTGGCAGATCCTTTTGAAAGGTTTTGAAAGGTTAAAACTGGCGACAAGCTAAAACAGTTGTTAGATGCGTTTCGCACCCTTGTCGATGTTTAGTTATCCAATTCCTCCAATCATAACTTGAGCTCCCAATATGACCTTGACAAAGAATTTCTGTTCCAAACAATACGAAACGGCTGCTGACGTCCAACGCGTGATACGTGCAGCCCAACTTCCTTCCAAACATCCAGTGGTCATATGTTCTAAACCTAGAACTGATCCTGAAACTCATCACAAGACTTCCTACCATTCCTATCTCTTCATCCGCAGCAATAGCTTACGGCATTACACGTGCACGTACACGCTGCTTAATTGTAATAAACAGTTAGAAAAATCCATTAAAACAATCATCAAGTGCTACCGCTTAATCCGCGCGCTGCCTCACATCCACCAGCTGCAGCTGCATGAAAATCCGCAGGAAATAGTTCCTGCCGTGGGCGATAGTTCTGAGGTTGGCCCCGGGAAAACTCCCCCCAACTGCATTGGACAGAAAAGTTCCAGTTCCTGCTAAGCGAGAGAGAGAAAGAGAGTCCCGGAGGAAGTAGGGAGTCGTCCCGGCACAAAGGGGCGCACTGATGAAAATCATTTAACTTTTTAATGAATAAATTTTACTCCACCACCTCTCGGAACCGTGGGCGGAAGAGGCAAAAATAGGTAAATAGGTTTGGCCGTCTTTGGGATAAATTTTCGCACACAGGACCAAAAAAAAACGAAACGCACACCCAGTTTGCATGTGAAAGATGGTAACCGGGAGAGAGAAAGATAAGAAGACTAGCGCAAAGCTCGGGGCGAACACCGAAAAAAACCGAACATCGCACCGAGTCTCTCCAAAAACTTTGCACCACGGCAAAGAATGTGGAGCTGCAGTTTTTTTTCTTGATTTTTTCTGTCTCTTTCGGCTGCAGGAAAACGTTGCCGGAAGCGTGTCTAGCCCGGTGTGCTGGACCAGCGCCCCTGCCCCGATAAGGCGCGTGCACAGATTTCGAGAACACCACTTCCGGCACACCAGAACTTGGTGGGGGTAAAGGAGCGCAGAGAAACGTCCCAGCACGGGGCAGCCGGACTCGTGTGATGGGGTGGTAATGAACGGACCATTTTTAGAATTAAGACACTTCCTCGTGGAAAATCATGCTATTCCGGGAGCAGGTTTCCTCCTGTCATGGTTCCAGGCGGGAGGTTCTGCACAAACTCACTACTGGTTTTGGATGAGTCTTTTTTTTTTTGGCGTTCGTTCTTGCCTTACCTCACACCGATTGGAGCCTTTTTCGGTACCCACAGTGTGCATCAAAGCGCCCCGTCGTGTAGCAGTGAGATCTAGTTTGAATTGTAAATGAAAACAAGCGCATGGTTCGCTGATTTGACGCGCGACCCGAGCGGGCGTTTTATCTATTCATTAGAAGAAGAGAAAAAAAAACCCAAATTCATCCTGCCCTATCACCGGAAAGCTTCTGCTGTGGCGTTCGCTTCTGTTTAAGTTTTTGCGTGCGGCAGGCAGAAGCAGAAGCAGAAGTTATTTTTCTTCCGCCGGCACTTTAGACCGTCCTGCGAGTTGAGCGAACGGCTTTCGCGTCATATTTCGGATCTGATTAGTGGCGCACGGCCAGATGGGTTGCGATCTAGTATGTCATCCATCGCGCCGTGTATTAACGCTACGCGCCGCCACGGTGCGTTTGAATTATTTATGCTGCAATCTACGCGAACGCCCGGCTCGAGACAACGCCTGTGACGGCGATTCGGTGGGTTTCATTTCGCTCTCTGCCGCCTTTCGCCCGCGTGGCACTGCCGGCCGGTCGGAGGTAATTTGATTGAGCGGGCTCGGCTTCGCGAGCGCCCAGATGAAGATAAGGTACATAACAACTCCTTCCAGCGTGCGCGACGCCCCGAACCCTGGACGTTGGTGGAAAATTAAGCGACGAATAATTTGCAAACGGAGTTGGTGCGCGGTTGGGATGATAAACAAAGTACATCCACGCTAGTCTCCAGCAAATGTTGCTAGCTGATGAATATTTATACGAAAGGCGAGTTTTGCTCAAAACACGATTCACGGAGACACCTCCAGAAGCTTTACGGAAATTGGGTCAATTGTGGATGGATCGCATCAGCTAAATCTTCTTTAAAGCACGGTCTAGTGAAATATACTCCAATGCCCGGACCAAGCCCACACTCGATTAACTGCGATGCTCTAATCGTGTCTAATCATCTCTGGAGCGGCAATGCTGACGAATTTCTGACACAGCACTCCGTCTCTTAAGTGCCGTGCGCGGTGTACACTGAAAAGCCTGACGACGTAAAAGCGATTCGTCACCACCGTGCACTAGGCAGTGTGCTAGGGACGAGATACGGTACATTACGCCTGATAAGATACCCCGACAATCGTTGTTGCGGTAAGGTGTGCAATACGCGCGACGTGACTAATGTGCCCACGATAGCATAAGCATACGAGCAAACGGCAGATGCTTTCAGCGGGAGTGTGATTACATCATCACCATCAGCGCACCATTACTCTCCGATTCTTCCATCCCCGCCCACCAGAGTGTCGTCGGAGTCATCCCGCAAGCTAGCTCACCATTTCCCATCCAGGTGATTATTTTCCAGCCGCTTAACTTCTCCTTATTCCACGCAATTGAAACGCACCGATACCATCGCTAGCCATGCAGCAATTAATTTCGCGTGACAAAAAACGCGACGCGAACGCGTTCCAAGAAATGTTGTACCGGTGAAACGATGGAGACTTTAGAAAGTTACGATCAGGTTATGAACAGTAGTGACTTTGAGGTACATAACAACTTCGTTCAATTAAGTGGGTTCATAACTGAGTGCCAACACGTCTTTGCGCAGAAGATGAAGCAAATTTTTCAAAGTTTTGGATGATGTCTAAAACAGTTTTTTTTTTTTCAATAGAAGTCATATATCACAGGAACATCACACATAAAAAAAAGAACGTTATTGCAAACTCATTCTGAAGTAGATCTGAAGTAGGCTTATCTTCAAACCACATCTGCGATCTAATTTATTCTACATCAGTGCTAAAAATACGAATTACTCATTCGTCTAGTAGAAAAATGGAGACTCCTTCTCTACAACGATGAATCATTTGACCTTCTTCTCAAGGAGCGCACCACCTCGCCCCTTCGCTCCAATCTCAACGTAGCGCCGCTCGAGGCACACACATTTGCATACCCGCAGATCAATAGTGCATCGCAGAGACCACACCGGCTGAATGATTAATCTGTTTGTCTAGCTTTGCGCAACAGCTACGCGTCACTGACGTCCAGCGTGAGCGCATTAAGCCCAGCCCGGTGCAAGTGTTGCCGATGCTCTGCGCGACAGCATACCGATGCGTTGCAAAGTAATGAAGTAATGCCCAGCAGCATGAGGCAGAGGACGAGCCGCACTTGACGTGGCATGCATTGTCGCGATCGTTGGTCACGTTCCGTGATGAATGTCCGCGGCACCGTCGGAACACATGCGCGTGATCAAGCGCCGACCGGGCGCGTTGAGAAGAAAGTGGCCTCACACAAAAAGGCCAATCCGGGGCTTTATATGGGCAGTGTGCATTTCGCGTCAAGTGCATCCAATTGGCGCAAACGAGCGCATGGCACTCGGAGTTAATTGTCAATTAGCGATAATACGCCGGCCGGTGCATGTGTGCGAGCCCGCTTCCCACCGGAATGGGAAATGATTGATAGTGAGAACCCCGCCGGGGTCGATTAGCTACAGAAGTCGTAAAAGGCGCACAGCAGGGTCGTTAAAGTGAACGTATAGCTTCTCGTGCGATGCAAATTTGCCTTCGCCCTCGAGATGGTAGCGGGGTGTTATTATCAGTTGAAAATAATAATTTTAAATTACACAAGAAACAGCATTTGGTCGCAAATGGTTGTGGCGTATTGTTGTGTGACATTCAAATACCACGAGAAAAACTTGACATAACATTGCAAATGATTGCAATTTAGTTGATATAATCTATATTGCATACACCCAGAGATGGAATGTCCCTGTTGGATGCGACATCACACTAAGAATTAGATTTTATATCTCTGACAATCTCCAATAATAGCAATATGAAATTAATTTAATAATAGCACATGGTGCGTTAAACCTATACCCAGTGTCGTTTCCACTCCACTACCAGATACAAGCACGCTGAAATGATAAGATTTACTGCACTTTGCATACTTCGTCACCAGGCTTTATCGAACGTACGGTGGCAGTATCGGGGAGGCAGTCGAACGAAAACTTCGCTCCATCCCATAAATCCGCACACTGACGGGTTGATGAAATTTATGACAGTGTGATGCTGAAATTTATCACCTGCTACAACCTGTGCCGACTGCGAGCGCTACGTTACGCTTCGATAATCGCACAATGCAGCCGAAGTCGTAGTCGACTGAGCTCTAGCTCTCGGTCGGGCGCTTGGAGACACCTTCTCCCGGCCCGCTTCGAAAGTGGTAGAACAAACAGGATCAATAGTTTTAATAAACAAACCATGTTAAATCTGTTCGGCAAATATTTGCCCATCCAGACATCGGAGCCCAGCGCACCGATGAAAGGTGAGCCTGGCGTTTCAGAGCGTCGTACACACGTCACCACGTCTCTGGGCACAGTCTTCAACGGCAATGACCAATACCGGCCACGTACCGTGAGTGCTGACTTTACACACATTAATATGTTTATTTTAAGCCGGAAAGCCAAACAATCGCCCGCCGTTCGTCCAAGACGGAGGAATCATCATTAAATGATGTCACCGGCGGGGAGGAAAATCTTCCGACGATATCGCTTACCAGACCGCGGAATGCGGACTCTTTGTTTTTAATGTCGATTCCAAGACCGACAGCAGGACAAGATCTTCGACAGCGCACGAAAGTTTCGGTTCTGTTTTACGACCATCTTACTGCGGTTATGTACGATTCGTCATACTTGCGGCTGTCACGGGGCAACTTATGCAAACCCTGCTAAAAAACAAACGATCCGGTGGTTTACGACGGTCTTTCTGCTTTCTCAGTCGGCGGTTGGTGAGTTTGAGAAATTAAACCCGGGCTGTAGCGAAATAAAAGTTGCATTCCGCGCCGCGGGTCAAACGCTACCCCCGGTGGAATTGAGCGCGTCGAAGATGATATTGATAAGCCAACGGCGAAGACGGCGCGACTTCTTTTTATGGCCAAGCGGTCGGAACTTTACGCTAGCACGCGCCTCAGTTCGCTTCGACGCATACCTCATCCGACGCAGCCGGACTCACAGCCAGGCAACCTTAAACCGGAGCGTATACACTAGTGCTCCGACAGCGGAACGGTAAACTCCCGGACCGGCGTTCGTACCTTATCTGAAACGAGACGAAGAAATAAGCAGAGCAAACATTAGCGGGCGCTTTGGAATGGTGGCTCGTGTTACGGATTACGTGCTAAATGCATCTAATTACATTTTCAAACAGACCGACAGTTTGCTACAAACCGTTTCCTGGACGTTGCGCTACATCTAGCATGCGAGTGATAATCATCCGTGACCTCCATTACAAAAAAAACTACCTCCCGGAACGGATTTGTCACGCATGATTGAAGGAATTGGTAAATATTGTTGATCTGGATCCATATCCATACATGGTATTTCAGTTTTCCTCGTTTGAAAGCAATATTACCTCACAACACCAGGTTAAGTTATGGAGCTATGAATAAGGGCAGAGCTTGATGCACTGCACAAAATAAAGTTTTAAAAATATGAAGATTGCTATTGAAGTTTGTCTGAGCAATGCCCCAAAATATGACTGAAGAGCAAATGTCCAATGTCAATGACTTAGTAGAAAACCGGACTTATCTGTATCCGTATCACCGAAGTTAAGAAATATCCTTGAACCTAAGTGACAAAATCCAATGAGATTTGAAAACTTTCGAACTTGCTGAGCTACAGAGTAAGGATACTGAGATTTGGTAGTTGTTTCTGTCACATCAATGTGTTTTGACATTTTTATAATGCATGAGGCACGATACTCTATGAGTTTCTATGTATAAACAATCTTGACAATCTTTCAAATGATTGACTTAATTAAAACACAAAGTAAATCTCACATCAATTTGAATCAATTCACGCAATCCTATCGAGATCCTCTGTCTAGTTTTTAAAATACGACTCAACATTGGGTGAATCATTGTGGAGGGCGGAAGAAGCAGTTTCTCAAATACCAAGCCGTAGCAAAACATCACTTTCCTGATTAATGTTATTAACGTCCATTTTGCTAGAAATTTATTCCCACGAATATATATATCCCCATTCAGACTGTTACTCAGATTTATACCCCGGGCATTGACACACGTAACAATTTCCACAGAACAGACCCCACGTAGGCCACGAACCTGCCTCGGAAATTAAGTTTCCAAAAGACAATAATGCGCCCTCTGGGCCAATTTGCAGAAGGATTTTGGCCACAACAACGAGGCAAACAAGCACAACGAAAAAAAGGGAAAACAAAACAGCACAAAACACACACGCGCACGCACGCAAAAGCTTGTCTAGGGTTTTTTTTTCTTTATGTTGGGATCGGCCCACCCAGGCTAAGAACGAAGCGATCCGAGCCGAGAATGGGTTGCATGACGGGTAAATTTGATTAAGTTCCGTTTTATCGTCGATAGATTACGATCGTAAAGCCTGCCCAATGGCGATGGCCCGGCCCGGGGTCGGACCGCAGCGCGGTTGTCTGGTGCGTGCGCCGAACAGACAGGTCCCATGTCGATGTCAAACAAGACCGTCCGGACGGGAATGATGAGTAAATGGATGCTAAAACGCTATCGGCCTGCGTCAAACGGGTAGCTCACCGGCGGCTCTGCAGTGGGACTCTGCGTGACTAGCCGTGATTATCGGGAGCGCCTACTTGAGCGCGGCACGAATTCGTTTCGTTGCCTAAGGTCAATCTTGGGCGGGTTTCCGTGGCTTAAAGTGGTTACGGTTTGATTCGATGGTTCGGAGCAGACCTGATATGTAGTCCGTGTTAAGAATGGGGCATTGTTTAGTATAACAGCTGAAGCTTATCGATTGTTTGACAAACTACTCTGCCTGTCTTCTGTAGGAAAGAATATAGACTTTAAATTTGGAGCTCAAGTATGGAAGCAAGTTCCTCATGGAATCCTTTCTGTATAGTATTAAAGCATCCAAGATATCACTCATTTCCCTAGAACCTCTCTCTTGGAACTCAACCTTTAATAGCGTGACACAAACACATACGCCCCGTTACTGTCTACAGCTGTAACAGCGGAAATTCGATAGCTTGATGAAAGATTGGCCTGTTCCGGAACGCAAGGGGACTCGGAGATAAGTTTCACCATTACCATCTACTGCTCCAGCCCTGCGGGTCTGGTCAGGTGCGTTAATTCTACACGTCCAACCACGAAGCGCACGAATGGAAAAAGTTACCCAATGGCCCGTCCCGCCATCATCGATTGACGGGAAAACCGGGGGCAAGTAAATCGAGCACGACGGACACACGTCACTGTCTGCTCGATCAATTATGCACGAATGCACCCAAACCGACCACAGGCGCGCGCGCTCGCACGTAGTTCGGAAATGTAACCTTTCATCATTTATTCGACCGTCCTACTCCTGAACGGAACTTTTGTCAATGTTTATTTTTTATTTCATGTCGCAACCAGGAAAACACCGGAGGCGAATGCGGGAGAAAAAAGGTTGGAAAAATGTAGCGGTCGAACGGGGAAAGAAAACGTCCGAAAAAAGGAGACCCAGCGCAGGACGCAACTTTAATCTATTCTCATTATTTATTTAACTTTTTTGCCGCAACCTTCGTAACCGTACGGCGCCGCGTGCGTACCCATCCGTCAGTGGTGAAAGAATACCCAACTTTGTGCGTTTGTTTTCGGCCCGAAAGCTTATTAATTTATGTATGCTCATGTGTGAGCTACACGGCTAAGCGGGACAAGAGTTCGATGTCACGGTCGCATAACTGCGCCGCCGGCGGGAAATGATCGATCGGTGAGTCGTGTCTTTTGTTGTGTGCGCCTGTCGCTGGGAAAAACAGTGAGCCGACCGTTTAACACAGGTTAACATGTGTTTCGGGTTTCTCGGGCTTTGGCTCCTCCGGGCACAGATTTGTTCTCCCACACACTCTCTCTCTCGTACAGTCTCCAGAAAGCAAGTCAGATCAGGTATTAAGATATTTGGAGAATCACACTCGTACCAATGTCGGTGCACGCGGTGACACTTGAGCGTTGTATTTTCTTTGCTCTTCATCTGGCGGGCATTTGCAATCGAATCCACTCGAAAGTCGCGGTTCGCTATTGATGTACGAGCATTGGAGGATCCAAGAGACGAAATTTTGCTGACGCATCGAACATTCTCGAGTGGAGACACTCGCAGAGCACCTCCATGACGCTCAATGGATAACTGCACTTTTTAGGCCTCCCTCTCATCATCTCAACAGGCATTCCTCACGCAGCTCGCAACTGACCGATTGGATATCCGTTCCAGCGAATGATCCACCCGGTGCTACTTGGGGATACAAAGAGAATCTAAAACCCTCGAATCCCATTCGATTAGGCCGGGTCTGGCAACGGACAAAGTGGTGAAGTTCGATTCGTCGAAAAATGGCACGCTCCAGACGGTGAACCGTGCGTGCGAGGCGTGTGTCGGAATCGCTTGCCGTAGGAGAAGTAAAAGGCCTCCCAAATGCACGTCACGACACCACCCGGCACCCTGTCCAGCTATATCTCCGCCGGATAATAGGAAATGACACGCGAGAATTTGGATCTTCACGTGGAACGCGCTTTCAAAGCGCGATGATGACCGATGATGGAGATTAGGAGAAATCGAACCAGTGACAACACTATCCAGACAGCGCGCGTTGAAACCGTGAGAAGGGATTTCGTACTCGAGATATGTTTCAATACGTGCTCAACGACACTTGCGTGCTTGGAAAACGCAGCCGGAGAATGTCCATTCTATCTGTTTCATTTGTTTAAAACGGGAAATAATGGGTAAAAATTGAGCGACGGGAAGGAGATATTGCAAATGCGTTGGACAAAACAAGATTGACTCAATTGGTTTAAAAAATCTTAAATTTAAGAAGTCTTCCGAAATGTCTTTCTGTAGCAGAAGACATTCTGACATAACCTAAGTTATTTGACGGAAGTTGAATATCAAGGATGTTCATCATGACTCTCCCCCAATGTCAAGACCAGGTATAAAGCCGACTCAAACCGGACATTACTCTATCAGTAATGTCTACGAACCTGAATTGCTTCCTCCATTGAGAAATGCACCACTCCATCGGAACTGATGGATATCCCGGAGGCCCAGACAGAACAGCGCTGGAAGCGAAATGGAAATATACCCGACCCGTCCCCATTGGAACGCCGTCACGGGATAAGATTTGCGATTGCGGCAGGCGGCAGGACAAAAACCAGAGCCTCTGTAGCCTCTCGACGGATGTGTAACTAAGCCCAGCCGAACCATCTCCCCATCTCGATGCAGACGTGACTTGTTAGTCGTTATCTGCCCCGGCACATTCCCGCACCGAACCCAGGGCGCGGAGTGTTTATTGATACTGCCGTGGAAAGAATGGGGAGCAGAACGGCGACAGGGCAGAATACAGAAAAGGAGGACACACACACACTCCCTTCTCAGCTCGAGCCCGGGCGGAGCTTTTTGCGGATGGCATGATAGCCGCAGCCGTTTCCCGGCAAATCCACGGAATGCCACCAGCACCGGGACAGGAAGCTCGGCATCGCAACAAGATGATAATCACCGGTGCGCCGGGCCAGAAACGCAACACTCTAGTGCTCCCTAATGAACGGTTGGGGCAGTTTTTTCTGCTGCCTTTCCCATCTCCGTGTGCTTCGCTTTTCGTTCCACTCTTTTCAGCTTCGATTCGATCGTGAACTTGTCGCGAATTTTTCGCAGTGTTTGTTTTTTTTCTGTGTGTGTGTCTCAGTTCAGATTTTATTGAACGTAGCTGGAGTGGGAATTCGAGGGGGATAGCATATCCTAATGTACGCCTCACGTGGAATGTTTTGGAGAATTTCTTAAATGAGACTCTGCACAGCCACGCCCTTCGAGGCAGCTGCGTGTCATTCGTTTTCTCGCTACAATTCTCTTGCGAAACGTGCACTTTCTAATGCTCACGATCTCGGCAACAACATGCACAGCCCGCCTCATGAGAACGTGCGACTGCCAGTGCAGAGACAGACCGCAACCGCAGCCACTCGTGGCGGCTCTCGAGCAAAACTAGGCCCGGTGCGCGCATGGTGGCCACCTTCCGCACAGACGCAAGAAGAGAAATAAGAATTAATTAACATATTAGCAGTAAAAACACCACCCATACGCAACATCGGGGCGTGCGCTCACATATAATCTCGCTGGCAAAAGAGGGGCTCGAGCCAGTACAATTCCTGCCCCCCGGGATAGTGGGGCAGAAACCGGCTCCGGTGCCGGGCCGGCGATCCGGAGACGATATATGCCGCGGGCTCACTCACCGGCAGACCAAACAAACGCCCAGCCTCGGATGCGCTGGGGCTTGAGATCGCACCTTGCTCAATCGCTCCTGCCCCGCCGGGCGATGCAGCCGACCGCACAGCGAGTAAACACGGCGCAAACACACTCACACGGAGGGCGAAACAAGTGGTTCAAAGTCAGTGCCAGCGAAGCGCTGCTTCCGCTGCAGGTCGTACCAGGCCAGGGATCGATTGCAACCCGCTGCTCGGACAGCGGACCCACGAGGGTTAAAATTTATGCTTCGCTTTATGGAGTTGTTTGTCAAAAGCAGGCCATTCGTCATGAGGATTTGAGTCGACCCCGCGCCCGGTGGAGCGCAAAACGGCGAGTGAAGGAGAGAGAGAAAAAAAACACGCAAATAACCGAATATAATAAATTAACGTTCACACGGATCACCGGACAGAAGTTTTGCAGTGTCTGTTTTTATATTATACTTTGTTTTTCGTTTTCTCTCATTTTTTTTTTTTGCTTGGTTCAAAACCAACGGACCATAAATAAAAATTAACGGCTGCGAAGCCCTGCGGCCCCGAGGGCGTGGTGGAATTTTGGTGTGTGTGTTTTGGGCGAAAATAAAAATGTTTAAAAATGTTGCAATGATTTAAACGGGATGTCCTTTTTACTTTTTACATAAGAAAATCTTTCAAAAGTATAGCAAAATCAGTAAACTCGGAAGCGTCTGTTTGCAAAATGAGTGAAGTGAGTGAACAACGAGCGAAAATGAACACCGGGACGTACGTTCTGGGAGCGTACGAGTCTCACTAGTGCAGTTAATAGAAGTCGCAAGCGAATAAAAGAGATCTCGTATAGATTCTAGAATCGAATAAGTTGAATAACTGCTTGTCTCGAAACTGCTAAAAAGATATTATGAGAATAAACGTTTATCCCAATTTGGAGTCATACGTTCCGGGAACGTACAAGTTTCTTTAGTGTAGTGAATAGAGACTTTAAGAGAATAATAAGTACCTCATGTAGATTCTAGATTTAATTAACTTTAAAAGCTTCTTGTCCAAAAAAATGTAAAAAGATCACATAATAAGCTCGTTTTCAATTCAAAAAAACGTAAAAAAATGATCGATTTCCTTCGAAATTCGAAATTTATACTGAAGATCGCAATACTTTTCGCATTCGTTTTAAACAAAGTGTGAAACCTTCCACTTGTAGTGCAGTGATGCTTTCCTGTAGCAATACACGATGGAACCAGAACTACTACACAAGAAGCAGCAACCAAGAACAGCAACAAAACCACAAGGCAAGACGTTGCGAACCGAGAGCCGAGAAAACCAACCAGAGTAACAAAAAAACAGCAACAACAAAAAAAAGCGAAAAGGAAGGATTAAAATGATGCCGGTGGAACATTTTTTCGCCTGCGCGCGCCCTCCCGATAAAACGCGATAAAAGAAGACCAGATGAAAGGAGAGTCAAACGGATCGAACGTGCAACGTGAAATGGATACCCGGGCGCGGTAGGGCCTCGTAAAACGAGCCGGCACTGGCTGCGGTTAGGATGCGTTCGATGGAGTGGCAGGCAAGAAACGGGATGTGAGGGGGGTGAAAGGCAAAAAATGCATTCCATTTTCCTCCAGCACCGAGGAGCGAAGCAGAGCGCGTACGCCGAGCAATGGCAAGGCTTGGCAATTGATGTTTCGACGATACGATGCGAGAACGTCCAGAGTGCGAAGAGGGGGTCCCTTCGCAGATACACACACGCACAAGAGGATGAGCGGTGAGAATTACAAAGTGAAGCACAAAATCAAACCACTCGGGTGGCTAGAGGGACGCCAAAAAGGCTTGACGCGATTGCAGCAGCCGACGCGATGCCCAAGGCTGTGCCTTTTAGCATCCGAACATGTCTCCAAACGGCAAGGATAGACACTGCGCAAGAGATGGCAAGAAGACCAAAAATCTGGACATCTTATACCAAAAAAAAAGCTCACAAAAAACGACAACGAACCCCGGGAGGGAGAGATCCGTGAGATTCTGCACTTCTTGGTGCTCCAAGCCGGTATCCCGACTTGATGTACCCATTCCTGCTAGCCCCCGCTGGCAAAAGGGAAGCGGAAGTGTGAGGCGACGAGTTAAATAAAGTCCTTTGCATTCCTTCGCATTCGTTACCTTGGCGCGCCGTTCGCCTATCCGGGGCAGGATCGGGCAACATTAATTGACATTACTTCCAGTCGGTGTTTGTTTCTTCCCGCAGTTTTTTTTTGTCGCGATAAGGTCGGACCCACGGAGCAGAAGGTCGCTCCCCCGGCCCGAGTGCCGGCAAAGCTCATTTACTTTGCGGGATTAAACGGCCGGTTACCGAAAAGGGTTAAAAAATAGACCAATGAGTTGCCCTTAGGCTACATATGCTTCTTTTTTTTTTGTTGGAGGGGTGTAACCCGAAAGGGAACTCACTCAGAAACCATTGAGCACGGTGAGCAGAAAAAAAGACTTCGTACTTTCATGTCCCAACAAAACAGTCTGCAAAAAACAGCATTTTCTCAACCACGCGCGACTTGTACCAGGTGGAGAGGTGGATGGTGATTCGCATCTGGAACCGGGCTGATCTAGGGTCGGGAACCTGTCGGGGGTTAGAACCAAGCCCGTTCTAGCGGTCGACCATTAGTCGCACCGGCGCAAAACATAAAAGCCACACGGGAAGGTGTCGCAGTGAAGGCAACGCGAGCAGAGAAAACGAGTTCCGTCAGGGCACAGAAAACCGGGAAAACTTGTTTCTAACTTTTTGTCGTACCCGCAGCAGCAGCAGCAGCAGCAGCAGCATCAGCAGCACTCCAGGCGGTCGGTGTTGGGATCATTATAATTTCAACGCTTCATTTAATATCGGTACTCCGGGCCAGGAGGGGACGCAGAAACGCAAGAATCCACGGGCCGCAGGTGGAGTGACGCTAAGGTAAGGCCGACCCCGTTGGGACACTTTTGCCGTCAGTTTTGCTTCCATTTCTGTGCGTACAATTTCTTGTGTAGCCACATCCACAACGAGTGAAGGAAGGGAGATCTACAATTACTTGCTCCGGACCAGGGGCACGCCGGTACCGGGCAGTAAATTAAAAGGTGTATGACAGCGAGAATTGATTACCGGGCATTACCATGGTCAACGGCGCGCGCGCTGTACAACGCGGTGTACACCACTCAATTACCTCGGCCGTTCAAGTCCGTGCTCAGTGCACAGCTCAGATCCGGTTATCAATTGAGAGATAGGTTGCAAGTGGAACACGCATGGCAGAGAAACTATTTCCAAAAAGCCCAACATGGCCCTTGCCGGGGTTCCGAACGAATACCACGACAAACCCTTCAACCACACCGCTCTAAACCGATTGAATCCAGTCGATGACAACTGTTACCTCATCGCCGTAGTAATTAGTGTTGTACAACTCATTTGGGGAAGTTTTTCTGCCCTCCGTGCGAAGGCTCTCCTCACTGCCAGTGTGGTCCTAATTATTCGTTAGTCCACTTGACAGTTCCAACCGGGACATCATTGTCCTGTGTGGCGGACATACCAGGTCTAACCGCGCGCTTTACAACCGACATCGTAACGATGTAAAGTAATCGATTTCAATTACACGCCAAAAACATTCCACCAACAGCAAGAGGATCGTGTCGGTGTAGGGAAAGAGAAATGCGCATTGTAACAAATCACGTACCGTGCTCCAGACATTCGTGGACACTAGTTTTCGTTGAAACATGTCTAACGCTGAAAGAAGAAATGTTTTACCCCATTTGTATAAAAACTAGTCTGTAAAAAGTCGAAAATAGTATTCAAATTGTTTGAAGTCAGTTTGAAAATAGCTTCCCCCACAATCTCTCCAAAAACGAATGCTCTGGAGCACACTGTAACTGCATAGCCGGTCATCCAAACCTCCCATAGGACCGCGCTATCGCTGATGAGCACAACTTGAAAAGCAAACTACTACACGACTCTCTAATGGCATTTGTGATTGCTTCCCCCCCGCCGGATCTCCAGCCTTCCAAAGGCTTCCCCCAACGGGTCCACGTCGGGCTGGACGCACAGAACCCGGTTCCAATTATGTTTGCCCCACAGCACACAAGCGAGCTCGTGAACGCGCGTCTGCGTCGCGTCCATCCACCTCCTAAACCGCCAGTGATCGATAAATGGAAATAATTGAAATGTAGAAAATAATTGCGAGTACGCGCACTTCAGAGCCGAATCGACCGCCGGCGCCGATGCAACACTGTAAATGACCACTCCAAATTAATAGTCGAATTACCCTGCGTACGAGTGCACGCCACACACCCTCGAGCGCCGGATGAAGTAACGGTGCGAGTTCGGAGTGGTGGTTTTTCATAACTTCCAATCGATCGATCAATCAGTACGCTATGGTGGGGGAATGTTTTGAGAATGCTAAACGAGAAGAGCGTCTCGAGAAAAAAAAAATCAACAGCTTTATCTCGGCGATGACACCGCGTTTTCCAGCTTTTGTTGACTTCTCACCCGTGATTTCGCGGGTTTAGAACCTTCCGGAGAGGTGTCTTAATAATGGCTGCTTTGCATCTTCATTCCAATTTTTCAATGAAGTTACTGCTCAACCGGGCTTCAGTGCTTTGTTTCAATGGAGCATGATTAATCTACAGATTGTACATGGCAGAAAACGACGAAAACCGGACGATCCGTCATATTCTGGAGGTACAAATGACGTTTAGAATTGAATGAGCACAATGTTCCCAATGTCCGAATGATTGAAGAACTGAGAAGATATTGCAGTACAAAGTAGAATCCTCATGTTTTTTAGATTTTGAGCCGCAAATGGCTCTTATCAGAATTCAAAGTTTGAACATTCTATTTGAGACTATAACATCTTCAATAATACTATCCCAAATCATATCTAGTATTCCTAGTATGTTAAAGTCACTCTCTGTGAAAAATGCTTATCAATTGTATGCTTCAACTTTATCTAGACTAAACGTTCTGTCGCTTCACTGGATCCTGGCAAGGCAGAAGTTATTTCCCCGAGTTTGCCGGCTCCACTCGCATCTCCCAACGTCTTGCGGCAGGTTGTTCGCACAAGAGCTGCAGTGTGTATGGATGCGTTGCCAGCCCAAACCCGTTCGCAGCAATTGAACGAACCGGTCTCGGCGGATGGTGCGCCAGCTAATGATGATTGGCTACGATTGCTTGCTGCTGGCGGACGGGCGGTCCGGCAGCGAGTGGGCAATTGCTTCATTTTGTGTGTTTGCGTTGGTACCTCCAATCCCCCCACCGAGGGAGAACACGTGCGGTACGTCAGATTTTCAGTGGCCCCTTCCAAAACAATCCCAATCCGTCATTCAATTAAGCATTAACAAGATGGAAAAGCTCTGCCCGAGAATCGGTGCGCCGTGGCGGCACCCGAGCAGCATCCACCGCAAGGCTCCGAAAACAAGCGATCTAATGATGAAATATTGATTCGAATTAATTTTCAGCAATTACGATAAATTATTAATCGCGCCTTTGTGGCCACTTTGGAAGCTCGCTCTCCACGTCCGTCCATCTCGTTCTCTCTTCGGGCGATCGATTCAGAGCCCCCCAGGTTCAAGGTGGTTTGGAGCAGTTTGGAGCCGGCCGGGTGTGAAAAGCACGCGAAGAACCAAACTCACCACACACCGATTCACGCTGACACGCCGGGGAGAATGATTGAAGCCGGCTTGACTCGCGCACAAGAGAATATAACCATCTTCACAGCCGGGTACACGTTCTCGCGATTTACGACACCTCAGCTGGCACTCTGGTCTGGTGGCGGGAGTCTGCGGTCGGAGACGCAACAACATCTCCCGACACCCGAGAGCGATCTGTAATTAATAAGGTTTTTATTGCTACGGCAGGCGCGAGCGCGGGCGCGCGCGCGCTCGCTGTTTGCGACCGCAGCCTCCACAGCATAAGGTTCATACTTGGGCTTTGGGAGCACCAACACCGCCGTCTGGTCGCCGAGACCCAAATATTATGGCGCGCGATAAAAACGTAGGTGGGTTAGGCTTACCTCTACCTCCACCAGCGCACCATTAACATTCCACGGGCTCCAGATTGTGTGGAGGTGTAGTCGCGCGAACGCAAAGGTGTGGCGCGTTCAGATTTTACGATTTCCGACCCGCGTTTGTTAGTTTTCCGAGCAGCAGCAGTATCATCGTTATCGACGCTCAGGCGGGTTTTTTCCGTTCCTTCGCGTGGCGTGCGGTGCTTAATATTTATTCACCTCAAAACGCTCGTACAAAATATGTTCCGAAAACATTCACGTCGCACGCATCATTATGCAAACGGGCCGCTTTATAATGTGAACCCGTGGTGGTGTCGCGAGTACGGGCGACGGGAAGTCAACCTGTAGGTGCAATCGATAATCGATAATGGTGCTACTTGTCCGTAAAAAACCTCGTCCCCGAATAACCGCACCGGGCGCTGTGTAGTTTCCCCTCGCGGAAAACCTCCACCTCCAATCACTCCCGGGAAGTTTACCCGCCCCTACGCTCAACGCCGGAGGAACAAACTAATCAACTCGTCGTACACAATGGACCGTGCGGCATGTTGTCCGTAATCGGTAATTATAGAGATTAAATGAGCTCCGGCGTGGCGCTACGGAACGTTCTGGCGATCGGAACATAACAACGACGGCCACAAAAAAAACTTATTTTATGCTTCATTAGCCTCTTTTCTAGGGCTTGTTTTTGTTGCTGTGTACGTTAGTCTCTCCACAGACTTAACAAGAATCGAATGGAGCTATTGCGAGCGTTTTGTGTTTTCAAGTTGTTTTCGCTGCTAACGAACTTTTCAAATGAGACTCTAACATGCTTTTGAACATTTTCCCACAAATTTATTAAAAACTAAGAACTTTTGTATTCCATTGGTCTTATCCCATCTTATCCTTTTAGTTTTTGCAAATAAAATTATTCATGTTTGAAGTGTGCAAGGAAGAGCTTAAGTAGTTTTTCTACTTCTTGCCTTAAGTTATGTCAGACAATTGTTCCTTAACTAGCGGGAAGATTGTCATTAGTTAAGTTGAATGCTCTTAAGCCTTTTATAATGTTTGTAGTATAGATTTGTGTACTCGAGTTTACTATTCTGATATGTTTTCTTGCTCTTATCAGTACTTTCAAAAATGTGTAGAAATTCATATATGCACAGTGCGTTTTACTTCTGTTTAGTTTCTAATGCGTGTTCTCATAAAATTTCATTAAAAACTAAGCATTAAATCTGAAAATAAGACTTTATATTACCGGCAGAAACAAGTTGCGTCTTAATAAAGGCAAGGCACCGTATTGCAAAAAAAAAACTCCCAACCAAAACTAGATCAATCGCTCAATCCTACCGGTGTTGAAATAAAAACATAAAATTTGATTTTCAATCTCAATCGAAGCAATAGCTCTCTCCATCACTGCTTCTCTTGCACAGGGAGTCTTCAAAAAAAAGCTTCACCCTTCAACCACGAAACGAAAAAAAATCTTCATTTCCTTTGCCGCCCTCATCCGGACAAAAGTTAGCCACAAGATCACGGGGTTGGCGAGGTTTTTTTCGCTCTCTCTGTCTTTGTCTCTCTGCTGGATGAAATCACACCACGCGGAACCCCTCAAAGCACTCAACAGTGCGGCCGTGCCTGCCAACACCTTACCCTGTCCGTCTTCTCCCCCACTAAATCTCATCCGACGAGTTTATCTGATGTAAAGTTAGCGTATGCCGAAAGATGACCGCGAAGCTGTCTTTCCCCACGCCCCGAACGGACCGCTGAAAGCCCCAATTGGCCCGAAAGTCTGGTCGTGGTTGAAGAAAATGAAGCGAAAATCTGTTGACTCATAGCGGGAGATCGGTGCGGCGGTGCCGGCGGTACCGTGATACGTGCGCGCGCATTGTTGAACTGCCCGCGGCCATATCTCGGACACTTCATCGATTCCCTGCCCCGGCGGCGTGCTATCAATTGGGCAGGCTTTTGGTGAGGGACTTCGAAGGAACGAGCCTCCCTCTAGGTCTCCATCGATCAACAAGGGCCGGGTTCGAGTTGACCATTCGGTATCGGAATCATGCTCGACAGACACTATCACGCGGGTATCATCTTGACGGCATCCTTTCGTCGGGTTCGTTGATTTATATCTGTTTTTTTTTCTTCTTCCAAAGGAAGAAATCATTCGTCGACCATCGTGATCCACGTCGGGCATTCCGTTATTCCCGCTCGCTTATAATGCTCACTTTTTGAAGAAAGGCAATGACGGTGATATGCATTCTTCCTTTCCTGGCCGACGTCTTTGGTAAAGAGCAGTCGTTAAGTCGGTGTATGATTTGACCAATAAAACATAGCCACTAATTATCGGACACCAGCCGTGCTCGGATACGGCTGCCAGTGTGCTGCTGTCAAGTGCAACCTACTCTAAAATCAAGGGCTCTACCCCTCCAGCGTTCAATCGACTGTGCGCATTAAGCGAATCAAACGAAACGGAACAATGACAACAACACTGCTCAAATCAAATCAAATTAAATCTGACACACGCGCCATACCACGCCATTGGAAGGGCGGCAAGGGCCGGCCGCCTCCGAAAATACAATCCAACAAAAGATATCGAACAAGAATGGACGGAACTATGTTGGATTACCATGCCTTCCCTTTCGCTGCCCGACACTCAACTCTCCGCCTTCCGGTGGCATTCTTCTTTCCCGTCCGCGCAGTTCGGGCCCGGAGTCTTTGTTGTCGACGTGTTTCCTGCGCCGACGTTGTCGCTGTGTTCCGCCCGAACCCCCGAAAGTGATCCGCCAACTATTTAACGGAACGCAGCAGCGCGCACGGCGGAGCTATGTGGGCCGGAATTTTCTTTGAACTTATCGCCCTCACCGAAAGGAAGTCGATGGGCGACCGGGCCGAAGATCTTGGGGGCCCGGGTCGTCGAATTTCTCGAACAACAAGCTGCAATTAGGGGTTCGCTGTTGCGGTTGACCTTTCAGGCGGGCTTTAAATGCGAAGCGAAGGAAATCAGCCAGCTGGCACGGAGCAACACCGAGCACCACACAATAGTTTGGTACAACGAATTGCACCGGTTTCGCAAGTGACAGATGCAAACGACGCGCTTTTCTATTTGGGTTATGAACAATGGTTGTTGTGAAGTACGAGGCGGTTAAGTAATGCACACTGAGTCAGCCAACTTCACAAGTGATAATATCTGTTCGTCGTACGTACAGGCTACAAGTACTATTGAAGAATTTAGTGCTTCGGATACAATAACCGTCGGACATAGATGTATACAAATTTGAAAACATCAGAAAATGAAAATGCTATAATCACATTGTGGATTTGCGCTCTACTCTTGTGACTAGATTTTACAATCTTCATTTGTCAAGACTCTGGATATTCCAAGCCGGATAAACTAAGAGATTTGTTCTATTATCTATAAGAACTTTTCGACTCTCTCAAACCTAGGCAGATGTAATAAGCGACACTTAATCATCGTCACAAATAAAACCAAAAAGGAACAAGAAATACCACAGTGTTCGTTCAAAAAAGCATCACAATAATTGTTCAGATTTTAAAGATCTTTTCCAAAAACGTAACTCGCAAGAGTTATCCTATTTTTACGAAATCCGTTTACCATGCCAAACATATCAAGTCTGTACAACAAGTTTCGTGAAACGTAAGCAAAATATTCAATATTATCGATGAAGTTCCTGAGCAAAAAAAGTAAAAAAACATAGTATTAAATGTTAGAATGTTGTTTGCAATTGTTGAAAGACTTCTTAGAAAATCTCCTCGTTTGTTTTTTCTTTTACCTCTTTTTTTATTGTACAAGAAAATATGTATCCCACATAGTGAACAGAGAGTAACCCAGATCTCCGTGGACATACAAATCTCAACAAGAACTTCATCTAAAAATAGTCACTGACAATAGCAATAACTTACTTCTTCCTGTTAGTACAGTATCCGAAGTCACGACGTCTATAATTAAGTCCTTTAAGTATTCTTTTGAAGATTCGTAAAGGTAATCACTACTTAAGTAGGTAGTCTTTGAGTACGAATATCTTCATAGGTCTCTTAATCGACAATTCGAATCAACTTGCTGCCATGAGTTTTCCAAGCAGATTAATCACTTTCATGGACCAATTTCGTATAATCAATTATTCTGTGTTGCTACGTTGTTTGCCCATGATGGTTTCAAGCCTGTTTTCAGACATTAATTATCAGTTATATCATATACAACTTAATTTAAATAAAACTTGCACTTCGATCTCGACAAACCGGGCGAGCCATAAAAAACAACCTGCCAAGGACAGAGCCAAACTCGAGATACATAGATCGAATTTAAAATTCGCTCCCCCCAATAGACCCGTTACGGTTCGTTTGGTGCGACGCGTGTTTTCACAGCCACTCGAATGTCCAGTCACCCCGAAACAATATGTTGTCGATCGACTTGGCCATGTTCTCTCGCCGGTGTCTTCTCCCACACAAGCACCCGACACCGGGGCGGCCAAAAATTTGACAAATAGACCAGCAATAATAAACACCAACCACCACCAACACTCTCACACACACACATCCCGCGCAGCGCCATTTCGTTGACGCATAGACGCACCCGGCGAGAACCGAGGACCGAACATAATTGAACAATGCGGGTCTCCGCGCCACAAACTGCCGCTTGATGAAAGAAAAACAATAACAACGGAAGTGTATCTTGTCATTTATCCCGTCCGTCCGTGCTCCGAGGGCCCGTTCACTTGCCCGTTGATTGAATCCTCGCCACTGTAAGGATGTGAGCGGTGCAAAAAAAACAGAGAAAAACATTGTTCCATCCGAGCTTTCGGCTACCGGCAGTAGGAAGGGATATTGTTCTGTGCCGGACATAGCTGGAGCCCCAAAAAATACGCCATAATCGAAGGGCATTTCGATAGAATCGGCTCTTTCGGTGTCACCCCGTGGATTGATCTCAACCATCCCATCCCGGTGGATGCCATTGCGGGGAGAGAATAGCGGAAACGATCCACTTTTATGGTTCAAGCACCACGAGTGCGGGAGGAAAATCAGCGACCGACCAGCATCACAAAAACTCACCGAGAAAAGTCGATCGAAAAACTGCCCTGGATCGTTCTGACCCGCATCATAACGGACGGGTGAGGGTGAGGGTGAGGGGGGGGGGTGGGATGCTGGCCAACATATTCTGCTCCACACACACAGAGAGACACACAAACACCCAGCATAGCTGACAGCAAACAACTTACGGGGAAGAAAAAAAAACACATCTTGTCCAATTCTCCAAAAGCAAAAGAAGAGAGAACGATGGAGCGAATAAGAGGCCCCGCCAACATAACAGCATCACACGCAGTGTGCCCGGGACCGAAACAATTTAATTTTGATTAATGATATCTCCGTGCGCGGTCCCGGCTCGACTAACGACTCGCCCGGGCAAACGCCTGACGGATGGCCGAAATCGTTCGGAATCGCGCCCGAGCATCAATCGAAGCGCGAATCATATCAACCGCCGTCCGCAGCCGTCCTCCCCCCCGGGTGTGGAGCGAAGATTGCGAGAATGTAATCGAATCCCAGCAGCCGAACGGGCGGTGGGATTGGATTTCGGGGCTGAAGTTTTTCAAAAACGTGTGGTCAATTGTTCGGTGTCAATCAGAGTGCATCGCCGACTTCACCGATCTCTTAGCTTCGCCGATCAAAGGGACCCGGCGCACAAGGAGGGGGTGGAAAGGCAAAAGGCGCGGGACGCAAACAAACAGACCAAAAAGTCGAAATAAAAAGTCGCGGGCGCGCGCGCCTACCCTGCGCGAGTTCTCACTCAGCCGAATCTGTCAACAAGCCAATCGTCCTGTCGGCCCGGCCGATTTCACGTGACAGGGGGGTTTCGAGGCGCCGAGCAGTTCATTTTCCACCGGCCCGGCCCCGCTCTAGGGCACCTAAACCGTTATGCTTCTGGTCCCACCGTGTGGATGTGTGTGTTGTGTTTGTTTCGTTTTGTATGTTTACCGATTCCGGTTCGAGCCGATTCGATTTGACGGGTTGGCTTTTTTTGTTTAAAGAAAGCAAAGCCCTCTTTTAAACGTGCTTTAAACTCGAGCGAAGCTGATGGTTTTATAGCGTTGGGAGTTGAAAGTATGCTAGATCTGTTTGGTGTAAAGAATTAGCCTTTACCATCAGGTAAGTGGTTTCATGTAAATGTTCTATATTTGATTTGATAACGGTTTTTATAAATGGTTCCTCTACAGGGAGTAACGGCCGATTATGTAACTCAAACGGAAAAGTTTCTAGCAACAAATATCAAAACGGAAATTAATTAATATCAGGTACTTTTATCAAACTTTGGTGATAGAGCAGAAGTTTAAAGAATGTTTAATCGCAATTCGAGTTTGGCTTTAATTTAGAGCTACAAAGCGCCAATCACACACTACTTCCGTTTCGTTTCGTTTGAGTAACATAATCAGCCCGTAAGTCTACGAAAATATTTTAAAATTTTAATTTTAAATTCTCATTTACTGCCGAAAACATTTTTTTAACAATAGTATTGAAAAACAATCAAAAACTAAATGGAAATTTATTTTAACTATCGCTTGGAAAAAACTATATAACCAACTTAATGAATAGCTTCTTACGATACATTCTAAAAACACGTGCAAAATTCCGCCATTTTCTCTAAATTGTGAAGCCAAAGTGTCGCTGACAGAAGGAATAGGGCGATGCCTGGCGTGTTGAGCGAACGATCGGACGCTAGGCTCGGTTTCTCCTTCTAAAATAAGTTCCGTAAAACAGTTCCGTTCTACCCCAGAACTAGGAGTTGCTAGGGACCATAATCTTGATTCCGACTTGGGATCGTGAGTCCAAGATTCGGAGACTTTTGCCAAGATCAATGCTTGGTATTTAAGACACAAAGCTTAAACAATTAACGCTCAACAATACAATTTTGATAATTTTCCAATAAAGTTATATATTTTTTTAAGGAAAATAAATTAAAACTATTGGCAAATTAATTCAATTTCGACGATTTTATGTTTTAGAATTTGGAAAAAAAAAATTTCTTTAAAAATAATCAAAATTTTATTATTGAGCGTTTATTTTTCAAGGTTTGATTTCACAATTTAGAGAAAATTAAACTCAGTAAAATGTAAATAAAATAGAAAATTTGTAGATAAACAATATATGGACAATTGTAGGTAAAATTCAATCTATTTTTTCCCAATGTAAGATAGTAAAAAAATGAATCGAAATTCGATTGATCCAAACCGCAGACCATAGACAGCTTTAGCCCAAGTTTCAAATTTTGATGCATCTTAATGGGTAAAAATAGTGTAGAAGATAATGACAAAACATTCAAACACAGATTGAACAGCAAACTAAACCTTCCAGAAAACGATATACATGTATTTTTTTTGTCAAAATTTGACACAATCGCCCAAATGGAACCGATAAGTTCGATTATGTTCAGCAATCGAACTGAAAAAACGGATACACAAAATACAAAGCAAACTCCCCAACGTAAGCAGTTCGCTTGTAATTGAAACACAACAGCTTCGGCTAATAAATGCGAATGGTTTTAATTCAACTTTTAATGCGCCCAATCCCAAACCCCGGCGTGGATTACACATTCCATTACAAGTGGGACGTAATTGAACGTTTCGTGTGAAGTGCGGCAAAGCAACCGAGTATCTTCCGTTCCATCGCAGCATCGCTCATAAATGGCGATAGTAATAATTGGCAACGATTTAAACAGAAACGGAAACCGAAACGATATCGTCGTTACCACCGGGGGCAATTGGCAGCCAAAACGCTGCTCGGGCTAAGCCGGGGGAGCCTCAGGTGAATGAGCGCATTCGCCGATATGCCACAACCCAAGCAACCGTCGCGTCTCGCATGCGATCGATACATTGTGCCGGTGGATCAGGGCATGGGGCTCATTTCCGGCTCGATTTTTCCCTCCGAGCGTTTCGCATAAAGCAGGCCCATACTGGAGCGAATTGGTGCAACTGGTGCGAGAGGAGAGAGAGGAGAGAGAGAAAGAGAGAAAAAAGAACACATTCCATTTGTTTTCCAAACAAGCCGTATGGTTTAATCCACACGCCGACCAAGAACGTGCTGCGTGGGCAGGTTTCGGTACGGCTGTGCTGCAAGCGGATTATGCAACGGTCTCCGGACGAAAAGGGAGGCGAGTTTGGGACTGTAATCATGAGTACAGCAAACGGGCCAGCAAACGAAGAAAAAAAAACAAACACATGCACACACGTACACTTAACGAACAAAACTACAATCAATGGTAGGCGAAAGAAAAGCGGTGCCCGGGCTGACCTGAAATGCAGCTCCCCAAGGAGCTTCCATTTCCGAAATGGCAAACGCAAACGCTGCGCAAAGCTGCGAACGAGTTGCCGCCGGTGGAAGGTAGGACGGCTGCTGTAACTGAGAACGCAAACATTCTCAAATATTAACCAAAGTGAGCGAGCGAGTTGAGGAGGGTTTTTACCGGGTGGGTCTAGCCTAAGCCAAATCTCTTTGACCACAGCCGTTTGCCCTGATGTTGCGCGGCCGTCTGCGCCAGGGGGGAGTCCTCGGGGGAAATAACTAGATCCACAGCACAGGGCCCGGGCCAGGAAAAAGCATGGAAAGCCAAGCTTTAAGCCGGCCGAGCGTTAGGTAATTCCCATAAACTGATGAATAATTAACCTCATGCCCTGCTAAACACGGCCTCGCTCAAGGGGGCCAGACGGGCTGGCTCCTCCTCGGGAGTCTCCGTGTGCGTGCGTGCGCATGTGTGTGTGTGTGACAGTGCGACTGCAGTTGGACGGGTTTCGTCCTGGTGGCTTAGAAAATCTGGTTTTGCGAAATGGCATGCATGAAAACAGTGCACAACCCGAAGCCAAACACAGACCAATCAATTCCGAATCGATAAATTAGGTTTGCAAATTTAATTTCGAACACTACCATTACTCGGCTCGATTCCCATTTCTGTTTTTTTTTTCTACTTCTCACTTTCTGCTATGCGCATAGTTACATAGGATATTAGATATAATGTTTTATTAAAGTGGATTGCACGTGGATTGTCGATAAACACATAAAAAAGGATTATTGACTGTTCAATTAATAACTTATTCAATGTGATTTTGTTCGTGTTCGTGTACAAGTGAACAATTGCGTAAACAAATCCGACGTGTCGAATAATTAAAAACCTACAGAGTAGATACATATTAACTAAATCAACTTCAGGAAAGTGCAAACCCACAACATTTCCATATAACCAATATCATACACTAAATTACACCATAGCTATAAATAACAATACAATAAATAATAAATAACACTCACACACCCACCACACATCCCCACAAGGGGTTGATACGGC
This sequence comes from Anopheles dirus, assembly GCA_000349145.1. Lineage (NCBI taxonomy): Eukaryota > Metazoa > Arthropoda > Insecta > Diptera > Culicidae > Anopheles > Anopheles dirus. The sequence continues at coordinate 2,837,026 of KB673534.1, forward strand.
CTGACCATGATTAAAAAAAACTAAACAAACAAACAAACAACAACATCAGGAAAGTGTTGCAGAAACATGTACCAGGCAAGGAATGGTTTAATTTCAATTGCCGGAATGTTGAGTAGAAACGAGAGCATTTGTTGAAGATTATGAAAATTTTATATAAAAATCCCTTTTATAATTCACTTGCCAGTCTCTCAAATAGAGCAAAAGGATAAGCCAATTTAAAGCCATTTTTTCATCAAAAACTAAAGATAAGGAGAAATTTTGGGCATATTACATCTTCTAGAATAATTGAAAAATATTGTGTGTTGTGTGTAAAAATGAAAATCAACTAATAATTAGTCAGATATTAATGCATTCTACAGTTGGCAGTGCGAAATAAATTAAAAATTACGATAAAACATAAAAAAATACCCCGAAAAAAAACCCATACTCTCAACGCGTGTTAAAATTCATAAAACAACACAAATTGATTCTAATAAAAATTACAAAATTAGTTGAAGGTAAAAGAAAATTAATTAATTCACAACTTTAAGCGATCCCAACCCACTTTGACCCAATCGGCCTCCGCGAAACAGACAGATGAATATGACATTTAAAAAGAAAAACAAATTAAACACTTTAAATACGACCCACCGCTCACCGTAAACCAATAAGTGAAAGCCTCCGAACGGGCAATAATCCGCGCGGAGACAAATGGCAATGTAATTAAATGTACATCGATATAACCGAACGGGGCCCGGTGTTCTTAAGTTTCGGTTTTTTTTTTTTTTTGTTTAATGGTCAATAAACTGGTCGGCTACCCCGGGCCGGTACAGCAGCCGCGAGCAGCGATAAGGAACGAAATTTCTCAAATAAATCTTCCACCGCAACAAGCCGGCCGGCACGGAGTTAGCGCCCGTCTCTCAACACATCCTTGGGAGTTGATAATCAAAAGTGTACACCCGAATGGCACCCGAGAGGTAAAGAAGAAGGCGGTCTGATCTGTGTGTGCTTTTTTTTTGTTCGTGGCTGTGTTTTGTTTTTTATTTGCACCCTCCGTCAAGATGATCTCTCAGGGCAGGGCGAAGCAAGTAGCGAACAAAAAAAAAAGGCCCAGCAAAAAGAATCTATATCATGTTCTTCCATCTGCGCGCCTCGGCACGGTCGCCATTCGCTTCCCGGCCGAGTGTGTAAAACAGATGCGACCTTTTAAAGAAATTGACTCCGGTGGCGGTGGCGGCGGCATCCTGCTTGGCGAGAAAATGAAGCCAAATTCAAGTCATAGCGAGCTGGTGGCGAGAGGATGAGCAAAAAAACGAAAACCGAACCTCACATCGAACACTTCAGTCACCGGGAAGACGTGGTGTTGGTGATGCAGAATGAAAAAAGCGCATAATGGTAACGGATCCGGGGGTGAATGTGTGATAAGCTGTGCGGGCTTCGCGTTGAAGCTCCCATGGGAAACGTGCGACGCCACGCGGAGAGCCGCGCATGCTAAAAGGTCATTAAAAATCTTTAAACAGATAGCTTCTTAAACAGCGGCACTCGTCGGGCCGCGACCGAGATGCCCGGGTAATTAAGGCGATATTTGTTCCGTTCGGCGTTTGTTTCATACCCGCGATCGCTTTTCGGTGCGGCCTCTTGTGCAGTCTGCCAGTACAAGTCTTGGGGTTTTTTTTTGCTCCCTCCTCTCGCTTAAATGGTACTTTCAACACTCCCGCGATGCCCGCGGGAAGGAGGAGAAAAATTAAACTCCCTTCACCAATCTCTTAGGGGTTGGGTGTTTCGGTTGGGTCGGGTCGGGAAACGACGTAAAAATTGTTTGTTTATGATTACACTCACCTTGCACGGCTGTGCTGTGCTACTTGTACTGTTTTTTTGCCTTGGAAGATGTTCTCTTTCATTAATTCTGATGGCGGAGAGTCTGCCGAGAGCGGGTGCATTCTCACAAGACTTATCGCTGTGCCAGTTATCAGTTACACCCGGAGTACTAGAGTATGGAAGTCCTAACTCAGTAGATAATGAGCTAAGTCCACTTGAGGACTCAATCTCCCAGTATCATCGTTACCAGTATCAGTGAGCAATTCGCTTAAAGATCAGTTTTTACTTCACTCCTGCCATGGAGCCAATAACTCTTCTATCCCATTAATGTTGACATTATCGTCGTTTGAACTAATCATCGAGGAACTCGTTGACAGGTCATTGAATAACTGCCTCCAAAGCCCACTCCTGCCATGTATTCCGCTTCAGCAGAACAGTTTCCGGCGAAACGTAACCTAAAACCCGACTCGTCATTGCGATGCATGTGCTCTCTCACTGTGCCTCGTCTACGGAGAACACGAAAAACCACAATCCCGGAGGCCGTTGGAAACCGCACAGATTTGACGCTGGACGCTAGACTTCCAACAAGGCAAGTCGAGCGCCGCGTTCGGTTCCGATTACCGATGCGCAGGTCAAACCAGTCAACCGGACAACCGGAACTGGCAGCGAACGGATGTCTACCTCGGTGAGAATTCGTCGTCGTATCGAGCGCTTCGCAGGTGGTTGCCGCAGAAGCGCACCGGCAGGTCTGTTCGCATGACAACGCGCCGCTCCGAGATCTTTTGCATCCCGCTGCAGGCCGGAAGACCGCGACCCGTGCGGGTTTGCAGCACGACGAATCGAATTACAATTTCGCACAAAACTTTCCAACTCGGAGCCCGTCCGGTCGGAGTGTGCTCAAGTAGAGCAGTAACGCATCTGTAACAAAAGTTTTTCCTTTGAAAACACACACACACGGGTAAAACTCTCCGACTGACCACGCTCGGACGTGAAACTTCTTCTGACAGATACGCTCCAATTAGCTTCCCCGTGCTCTTACTGGGTTGGACGTAGCCAAGTAGTGTCTCAACCAATGTCTAAACTAATCAACACACTCACAAAGACAACAAAATGTAGAGGATAATGGAGTGTTCCAAACTAGTATTCCGGCGTAATGGTTGCCAAAGTAGTTTGTCGGAAACGACAAACAGTGTTGCTGGATCTATGAGACCATTCTTAACGAATAGGAACATCTGGAATCGTGCTACAAATAGTGGTGAGACTTCTCGCCAAACCTTTAAGAATCGATCCCATAGAGGTCCGTCCATGACGACCAGCTCATGAATCAATTTCTAAGCCACGGATGTAGATCACAACAGAAGATAAAGTTCCAACAACACACAGCACCCACTAAAACCGGTATCACAGTGTCCAACATCTCTCCGATCTCCCAAAGTAATGACAGTATTCAAACGTAACTTCGCCCCGGACACAACCCATTAATTCCGCATGTAAATTCCGAATCAATTGAGCAACACATGCCAACCGTCATTCCGTGTCCTCCCGCACGGAAGTTTTTCGCCACTCACCCACACAAAACTTCCGGAAGTTTCTTGTGGGAGCAAGTTTTAAAACGCTCCGCACCCGGCCACGGAACTGGGTGCTGGGAGCGTTCGTCACCCGGCCCGAGTGATACAATCGGCCGAAACCGAAACACTTCAGCATGGCACCTGCCAGGAAGTTTTGGGCACCGTGATGAAAGTTCTGTTCATCTCCTTACTCGGAACTTGCTGATTAAGTTGCCTGCCGAGGCGTGGTATGTTTGTGTGGGCAGTTTACACGATTTGCGGAAGCCGCCGTGGCTCATGGATGGACACCTGTTCAGGGGGAAGCCATCGTCCCACGTCCGAAAAAAAAGTTTTGAGGTTTGCGGTTCATTATCTGGTCTATCATAACTTCTCGCCGGATGTGAGGAAAAACTGGTGGAATCCTTAAAAGCGATACTATCTCCAAATGTGTAATCCCCAAATTCTTGGAGATCCGACTGCACCAATCTCAATTGGGTCATCTATCAGTCATATCCCAGTAACTCGATGGAGAATAAATCCAATCAACATACCTCTGACGTGTGGTGAAGATCTCAGCAAACAGTGCCTGTTGTTGGAGGAGGGCGAGAAAAACCGTCGTTTGATGTGCTTCAATATCCAATGCATGCCATCATCGAATCCGCTTTTGCCCACGTGTTCCGCACCGCAGGAAAACACACCACGTATCCACTCGCACACACACACGCTCGGGAAAATCACAGGATCACGAATTGCCTATTTCCCTCCGTAAAATTTCCACGAATTATTTCGTCAACCACACACGAAAAAACACACAATTTTCCTTTTTCCCTTTTGTGTGATTGAAAATATTGGAATCACTTTTTTCCCACCGCCATTTTCTAACCCCCTTAGTACCACCGTAACGGCGCGCTATCGGGGGCCCCTTTTCACTTTCACTCTCGGGCTGGAAGAAAATCGGGTTTCCTCACCAAACACACACACACATACCGGGCAGGCTTTCTTTGCTGCACCAGCCACAAACACACGGGAACGATTTTTCTTTTCTAATCTTTGATCTTGCAACTCCGGGGAAGGAGAGCAGATCAATCACTTATACACTTCTGCACAGGGACACACACACACACATACACCGGAATGCACTCACACGCACAAGAACACTGGATAGAGAATGCGGTGCAAGAGCGGCTGCGGCCTGCTATTCAAATCAAAAACCCATTTAATACGATCCAAATTCCTCTGGTTGCGCTGCTTGGATTGGTGTGCGAGCAGAACGAAACGAGCGGGCTACTTGGGCCGGGAAACGAATATTGACAAATGGGCATCCCAGAGGCCGGAGCCGGATCTCGATTACTGTATTTGTTTGTTTGCGTTTTGTTTTCTTTGCCGGGCGTTTGTTTTACGCGACCCGCATCTGACAGACGGTGTGACGATGTGCGGGCCACCGGCGTTCACTCTCACTGATACATTTTAGTGTACGGCCGTTGGAGAGGGCAGCCCACGATGCTATCATCGAACAGAGGTCACGGGTGTGTTGCGAACCGGAACGAATTTGCGAACGCGAGATTTTGTTTCCTCTCTTTCGCACCGGAATCGAACTGAGATGCCGCACAAATAGGCCACAGAGTGCCAGTTTTCGTGCCGCTTGGCTCGTAGAAAACGGAACGCCTTATTCCTCCCCGGTGCTGACCGATCACGTTCGACCGATTTTTCTTTCGATTGATTAATCGAACCTTCTTGCGAAGCCGGTCACTTTCGTTTCTGCGGCACAAGACACCCCCTCGGAACACTGTTTCGACCCTGTGCCTGTTTTGTTCCCGGCACTGTTTTTTTTCGGTGATTGTTTCCTATTGCAACGCCACGTCACGATAAGGCTCGTCAGTTATCACAGATAGCACACCGGCGTAGCTTGATTAATTTGACACAGCGACCGGCAAGCTCGGCCTTCATGGTCACCGCAGAGCACCGCAGAGACAACCTCACACAATACACGTACGCCGGGTTTTTGTTTGCTCCACCCATACAGACGAGCACAACAGCAAGCTCCAGCTGGAGCGTTCACGGGAACGTACACTATTCGCCACTTGCGCTGTCTGCGTTTTACTGAATTCGTGCGAAACTCGAAATTCGGTTGAAATTTCAATCGTTTTTCATACACTTCACTTACTGCTTGATAGTGAGGAGAATCTGTTTACTACGATCTACCAGAAAGAAACGTCCTGTCACATAAAACCATAATAGAGCACACCGATTGATACCTTGCTTACAGTGACGGGACACACGGTTAAAAACAAACGGAAAACGTCTTTCGAATCGCTTGGTTTCACGCACGCGAGTCACACGCGAGGCCGGCGAGCGGAATACGCAAGCCAGACGTTCACTTGCCGCGGTTTGAAACACGAATGAGACCCGACCGGCCCTCGGTTCATGTTGGATGCTGTCGTTCGTGCTGTCGGCGGCTCTGTTTGTTCGTTTTATGTTTACACTTCCCAGCCTGAGGCCGATGATACACTGGTTCATTTTGCTGGGTTCGTTATGTGATACGTGGTGGGTAAAACCGGATTTTTTCAGAGTTTTTGAAACCGAAACCGGAATAAAACTGTTTGTGAGGAGATTGTTTAGCTATGAAAACTATTTTTGGATACTTTATTATTGCATGATAAGCAATATTGAAAGAATGGATGATAAAAGAACTAATAATAACAAGCTCTTTGGTTATACCATTGCTTTATACCCAGACTGTTTACAAATGTATTATCCAGTACGTTAAATAATAGCTTAGAACTCTGTTTGATATCTGTATTTCATTGAGTCATCGCATTTTCCAAGAGAATATGCTATATCTTATGTATTATATGCTTAGAAAAGGTTCGAGCTGAAACGTATGATACTTATACTAGATGTTTCGCCCGGTGTTTGAATCTAATGTCTGGAAAAGTAACGACGGAGCGTTCACTTCACATATCGCGGTGTAGCATCGCCCTAGGAAACACGAAACATGAACAATCCGAATGAAACGATGAACAAAAACACAAACCCGAAGGGCCCAGTTCGGATGAATGATTGTTGACGTGAATCCAAGGCGGCGTGAATCCAAGGGGGTGAATCCAAGGAGGCGTGAATCCAATGCTGAGCCATAAGCATACGTTGCAAAACATGGTTCCGTTGCTTTATTTTGATTCATTTCGCTGGAGAATGATACAGGCGAATGTTTTAATATCAGTGTTTCAATAGCTTGTGTGTTTTCTGCAGATTAATGCATAACATGTTCAGAGTTTTTTTCCCTTCAATTGTTCTAAAATTGAATGATATTAGATTCTAACACATGAACTTACTGTGAGCACAATCGCTTTCCGCCGTCACTACATTGGAAACATTCATTGAGCGCGATGAACGATATGCTTCGATGAGAATGAGCAATTTGAAGAGAGAACTGAGATGGTTTATGTTCGAAATTCATCGTTCAAACATACCTTCCGTTTTCTCTGCTGGTGAAACGAAACACAAACGACTCTCTCTCGTGCCCAGCAACTTAACGAAACTTTTTCCGAAGGGGTAATGAATCCACGGCAATGCCATTTCCCCGCTTTGTTGGTTATGTTTGCTGGAGAACGCCTATGAAACATTTCATCGAATGAACTACCCCTACAACAAGGGGAACTGTTGCTTGAGTTGAGTGAACAGCTTCAGGTTTTGGCTGGAAAACGCAACTGGGAGCACAAAATATTTCCCCGTGACAACCAGAACCAATTTCATTTCAAAGGTAAATTTTAACACAATCATTAGGCCATCAAAAGACATCCGAATTTAAAACTCAATATCGTTAAGTTGCAATTTTAATGAAACTAACATTAACCCATCACCAGAACAACTGATAAAAACATGAAAATACAATTTAAATCAAAACATTCTACAGATGAACAGTAAAAGTAGCTTTAATAGCTCTACAAAATTTTCATTTCTTAGATAGGTTTTTTTTCGGTTAATGCATATTCGACTACCTTTACAGACATATATCGATCTTTTCAATTTTTGTTTTTTTTTTCTTTTGCTGTTTTTCTGTTTTTGTTTTATTTTTGTTTTATATGATAATAATGCTATTTTTCGTTGTGGTGTTATTCGTGTATCGGAAACAAACATCGATTGAAAAATTGGATTGATGTTTACATATTTTTGTTTATTTATTTGTATTGTTTAGTTTTGTTTATTCATTTATTTGTTTCTATATTTTTTTTGTTTCGTTAAAGATTCCACTTTCTTTTCAAATAAGAATGAGAAAGTTTGAATTGCATTATAGGTGTACCTTTTCTAGCTTGAATTTCGTAGCAAACTAAATCTGGTGCATTCGTCAAATTTAGCACTCCACCCGAATTCGTTTGTATGCACATGAACAATCCAACACGATCTACATTTAAATTAAATCATGTCTATGGTTCATTTAACAATGTAGGTAAACTTGAACCCAAATAACTTTTCCCCTGTGACCATACCGACGGCACAAACAGCTCGTCCACTGCCTGGGAACACAAGCACTGAATAATGTATGGCGATATGTGTGAACTAAGCTCTCAAAAGACGTACTCGACAAAGCCCTTGGGGCTTCGAGCGAGTGCAAGTGCGCGATCGCCCTCGCGCTTCATTTGATGGTAATTTAATTTAATCAACGTGCCTTAAATTTCCGAAATAACTAACGAAACCCGGTGATAGTTAACATTCCTGCGATTCTTGCATTTCAAACCATTGGAACGATAATGTTAATCACTCAACTAGATAAGATTTCTCTCCGTGGCACGCCGTCATTGAAGTCTCAAGGGTCTAAGGTAGCTGCTGCTAAAACAACTGCTTCTCAACATTAGGAGGCATGGACACCCCCATGGAACTACTCCCCGAGAGCATACAGACGGGCGGATCCATTCAGCCGGAACGGAAGTGTTTTTGCACAGGGCACACTTGCGATAAACATTATTGTTTGTTTTGATTGAGACAGGGGCCAGCAGGGCAGACGGGTCACAAAAAACCCGGAAAAAGCACGTGTTAAAATTCTCAAACGTTTCCCCTTTGCGCAATGCCTGGCACACACATACACACACACACACAACCGGCATAAATTGGTTTCTTGCAAACAGTCACTTTTGCAAACGCATCCGTGACTGAGCGGAGCAAGACTCGTCAACTCGTCAAACAATAACAGTGCGGGCGAGTCCAGGGCCGGCCAGACGGTCGGCCAAATTGAAACAACAGTCGATCGTCCGCCGGGTGGCCCAATGTTTGCCGACAATCATAAAAATGTGCAACATTACTCAACCGAATCCGTAACGGTGGCGAATCAAATCGTTGCAAATTATGCATGACTCCCGGGGTAGGGTGGCTGTTCTTTACTTGCCTCCAGTCGGTCGGATCAGAAGGGCAACGCCGTAGAGGCTTCGGTCAACGGAACAAGGGCTCCTACGTGCCCGCTTCGTGCCAGAAGGTGTGACGAACGACGATCGCAGACGGACGCTATAATGCCGAGAAAATGATGCATTTCGACGGCGGATACTTTGATGACGTGATAAAGCAGCAAAGTTACTCGAGCATACGTTCGACTTCGGTTGCTCCCTCGAGGGAGACTTTGTATCGGCACCGTACGAAAAAGCACCAGAACAACTCGCAAGTAGATCTATCACCACAAGAAACCCCGCATCAAAGAGCTTGGAAAAACTTCAACTTGCTCACAAGAAATCGAACGAAGAAGCGAATCCGCAGTTAGCCACAAAAAAACCGGACCCGCCGGTAAAGTCCGCCAGCTAGATGAGTGAAAAACAAATACACTCCGCTTTCGCGGATGAATAATTAGTATCCCTTCGCTCCGGTGGCAAAAAGTGGCTACATTTCCGGTGCAATCTTCCCCATCCGCTCCCGGATCCGTTCGGCGCTGATGGCCACTTCCGAATATCGTTACTGTTACTGCGCTGTTTAGTATTCCTGGCGCGATGTTTGTCCCTCCCCGGCTCCAGGCTCCAGGAACGTGAAACTAGGCCAACAACTACGGTAAGAACAAATGGAACGCAATCATCGCCGGGGAGAGCATCCTTTTTGTCCCGAGTGCGGAAAAGACGCCGTGCCTGATTTTGGCCGGCCGGCCTCGGTAGTATTCTGCGAAACTGCCCTAATCGAGGCGAAATTGTTCCGAGCGAGCCCTACCTAATCGAGGCGAAATTGTTCCGAGCGAAAGTCTGTGATTTGAGTGTGTGCGTTCTTTTTTCGCTGGTTGATGCCAGCGGAAGTGGAATCTTTCGCAAAGTCCATCAAAAATCTGCTTAAAACAAAGATAAACAATCAGCTATTTCTGGTGGTTCAAGTTTTCACTTCGACAGCGGAATGTAAATAGGGTCCGTGCCGCTTCAAGACCGATGGAAGGTGGGTGAGTTAATGATTGTTCCGTTCAACGAATCGCTAGTTTCCGTGGGGGCTTGTAAAGGCTTCGTAACACAATTGAGGCGGAATGAATGCTTGCTTTATTTTAGTTAAAGAGCGAAATCAAATGCTCAAGGACTCTTTTCCTGTACGAAAACAAGCATAGTTCGGCGATGGGATAAACCTCTCCATGGGCTGGCATTGTGGCTCCTTTAGGGTTATTCAATCGTAACTCCTCCGCCGCAGAAAAGGACTAGAAATAGCTCACGGAAAATTTCGTCGTGAAATCAGACATTCTCTACCGCTGCTGCACGTACTTTGCGTGCCGACTTGACCCTTTGCTGTAAGTTTAGACTGCCCTGGGGCAAGCGTGACGCAAAAAAATCGTTATTTTTTTCTACACATGCAATTGAGCAGGAAGGATAAGAATCGTTATCCGTCCCCCATTTCGAGGCCGATCCTGGCGTCCAGCTGTGCACTTTCGAAATAAAAAAAATAATCCCCAACAGACGCACACACACACACTATTGGGTGGATGTAAATGACAGAGATGAAAACCAGGAAATTGACCAGCATTTTTTTCTGGAAAATATGTATTGCGTACTTAAGGCCGTTTTAATATATGAGTAAGAAAAAAGCAGTGAGTTTTGAATTTTTGCCTATAAAATGTTTCTTACATATTGACTTCAATATACCAAACGATAGGAAAAAAAACAATATCTTAGAACCTGAACATTCAAAGTTTATTGTCAAACGACTACATTATCACGACGACAAACATTATCCAATAATCTACGGTGAAATAAAATGATGAATGGACAAAAATGTAGAATGTGATAAATTTAACTGTTTTCATAGAAAATTTTTGCAAACAGAAGGAAAATCGTATTCTTCAAATTTTGATGTTTATCTCTCGATTTCTCGATAGGCATGTTTCAACATTGAGAGAAATTGAACATTAAATTCTGTTTCTCATCACCATTTTGCAAAAAAAACATCAAAATAGCAAGAAATAAACAGCAAGGTGAAGAACTAAATTTCTCAAGTGATTGTTTGAAGATAAAGCATAAAAGATGAAACTTAATAAGTTCACCTGTCAATTAGATTACATAATGTGATTCTTCGTTCTGTTCATACAAATAATCTATTCCTCGGCAGTTTTGTTGAAAAGTGTAATCAAAAAATCAATATTTAATGATTATCATCGCAAGACTTGTTTAGTGATCAAGTGCAAGAATTCACATTTCCTTTCACATTTTTACATTACACATTTTCTTAATTCTTTATTGAGATTCGAGTACGAATAAAAAGTTTGTATAATTTCATCAATTTTGATGCAACTATATTGAAAAATCATCGAAAATCCAATATTTATATTTTACAAATACACCTCTTCTAGTTTTAATATCCTGAAACACAACTTTTACTTCCTCTCAATTACTCAGAAAAAGTCTATGTCTATGTTCATGACTTATATTTTCATCCTCAACATACATCAGTTTCACACGCGACAAGGCTGACAAAATAACCAATTTTATAAAATTTCAAATAAGCATTCCTGAAGCCCGAAACTCATAAAAGCGCCATCCTTCGAAGCCCATATGCTCGATTGCAGCGCAACCCGGCCATATTGAACGCAGTCCCGAAAACACTTTCACCTCCCCGACAAACGTCATATTTCCGGTTTGTTTGTTGTGTTTTTTTTTGTTTCCATCCCGAAACTAACGGCAACGCAGTAGAAAATGAAGCCGACGGAAGAGAGAAAAAACTACCCGAAACGCACACGGATCCCCGGTTTGCCCCGGGACGTCCTGGGGTTTAATTTTGCAGTCGTCGAAATGAAAAACGCAGTCGTCTCCCTGGCAGCCGTCTCCCGCGGCGGAACGGTGGCGGAAGGATTCGAATGCATCATAATTCTTCCCGAAAGGAAGTTACGTTCCCGACGCTGCCGCTGCCGCGTGCTCCCGGCATGGGACCGATTGATCGTTTGCGGAGATTAACGCTAACAGCGAACCGTCGGCGGGAGAGGGTTCTACACGATTATGGGCCCTAATGCGGTGCCGAGCGGCGGTATAAACACTTGCGCCCGGAACATAAGCTTACGGGTGCGGCTGGAGGGGCGATTTTTTGTTCACTTTCTTCCCTTCTTTCGCTTTATTCCCCGGTTTCCCTCTCAACCGCTAATCGTGACGAACGATTTCGGGCCACTGCCGCATCGGGGTGGAATAAAAATAGAAATCAACGCGGAACAGGGTCCTGTGTGTGTGTGTGTTTTTTTTGTGGTCCGGGCTAGTGAAAAGCCAACGCAAACAAAAGCTGGTGCTAAATGTCGCCTGTGATGCTTATAACCATACGAGAATATCCCTCATAATGCGTTCTGTCTCGCAGCATTATGCGGTGGCAAGTACCTCGCAGCAATAGTGTGGGGAACATTTTTCGGTAATTGAAAGCGAAACAGCAGCAGAGAGAAAGCCCTCTCAATGCGGGATGTTTTTCGCGTGTTTATGAAATTTATTTGCCCATCTCGTCGTGAAATGGGATGAAATTTATACTGGACCTGGACTGCTGGGTGCCACAAAAACCGGGCCCAAAACCGTTCGATGATGTGTCAATTGCAGCAAGTGACTTCCAACCAGCAGAATCTTGCCCTGACCCACGATCCCGGGAAGAAATGGGGCCGAGGAATACGTGTGTGTGTGTTTGTTTTTTTAATTCGGCGTGGTTCCTCCTCCCGAAAAGTTTATCATGTTGTCTCGACATGTTTGTTTGGCTTTTTAACATTTTGGTGTATTTTTTTTTTGTCTCTTCTGCTTGTTCATTCAGCTTCTCCTTTTCCAGCGTACCCACTTCGGATTGATTGCTGTCAGCTGTTTGAGCAGTTTTTGCTGTTGATGACGGAAAACGATCGTAGCGCCTATGGGCGTCTCACGGGTTATGATCCCGGCATTGTCCGCCCGGCTTCCGCTAGGGGCTCTGGGTTGGGCCGGCCATAAAGCGCGATGGTTTATTTGGATGGAATGATTTCGACGGGCTGTTAAATGAACTATAAGGGCAACCGTACGACGCAGTGGGCTGTGCGCTATCGCGTACGCGGCGCGTTTTATGCGGCAATGGTTGGAAAATTTCCACCAAGAACTTCGGAGAAAAAAAAGTCAATACACTTCAGAAATGTTTTGTACCCATAAACTTGAACGGATAGTTGTTTGGGTGGAGTTGAACACAAAAAAAACAAACATAAACTATATAGTGCCTTTTCTGGATGGCATTATTTATTCATGAAGGTCTTAACTATTGGATGTACATGGCACACTTAACAGCGTTTATGAGTTCGCAGTGTTTGGTAGGATCATTTCTGGTTCATAACTACATGAAAACAATCGGTTATCCATAATGTTTTAACATTTTGTCAGTTTTTTATATTTTTCTACAAATCCTTCACTATTATAGCAGTTTCAAGCAGTCAACGTCATTATTCTTTTCATCTTATTTTACATAATATCTAACTTAATAATTTAGGATAAATAGATGACTTATATAACCTTATTTCTTATTGAGGATATGTTGGAGCATTTGAGAAATGAGCAAGTAATACTACAACAAAACAAAGTAGAGTTTTGTTACTGTTTCACATGTAGAAAAGAATAAGAGATCAGAACTTCTTCCATTACAGGATTTTTCATCCATTCTCGAACAGTTCCCACAGTTAAATGAAATCGTCCCACCCAATGTTGAAATCCTTCCACCCATTCTTGAAATTTAGTTTCCCACACAGGGCTTCCCCACTGTGTTTAACATGTCAGGTTGAAAACTTCCAATGACGCATTTGTCTCGATTTGTTCGAGACCAATCTTTGAACTACACATTATAACCACTTCAAGAATGGTTGGAAGGATTTCTGCACTGGGTGGGACGATTTCATCTAACTGTGGGAACTGTTCAAGAATGGACGAAAAATCCTGTATATCTTATCTTTTCTTACCCTTCCTACTTTTCTTTGCCTTTCTTTGTATGTCATATTAGAGGGCGTAACAACCAACAGAAGGGTAAGAAGAAGGGATAATGGTTTTTGAGCCATACACAGTTGCACAAATTGCTGAAATTTGTTGCGAATAATTGACACGTGGCACAATCGTTTGATTTAGTTTAAGACATGGACAGTGGTTTTACGCTGGACAATACAATTAAAAATTCTCACCAAATATTACTATATTCTTATTATTCTTATAAATAAGGAACTAATAAAAACAATGACGAATTTTAGACTAGTAGTAAAATTTCCATGTATAATTTGGTGGTTATATTGTATTTTAGTTCATTACGAACGAATTGCAGCAATATGTTCTATGATACAAAATAAGAACAACAACTTACTAAATTCGTTTCTCGAACAGCGTTTCAATTCTAATGCGGTAATAAATAAAATGCTCTTTTATCATGAGAAAGCAACTTGTGTCGACTCGATGAACAACGCGCCGAGCGAAGGCCCATGAATAATTAGTCCATATTCGCTTCGCTACGGTCGTCATATGAATTTTTCGTTTTCATTGCCCGAACGGCATTTGCCTGAAAGCAGATCCACAATCGCCTACTTTGATAGTCATCGCACCCCCCCTAGCCGGGAAATATTCATTGCCCATTAGGGAATGCATTTTCGGTGATGGGCGAACCGAAACAGCACCTTCAAAAGTTCGCATCGCAACACGTAGAACCCGCGCGGCAACCGCAAAACCACAACGACGGGGCTAATCGACCCTGCCCCGGGAACCGGCGCAGGATGACGGTCTGGCTGGCTTAATTGATCCCCGCCCCGCCCCGAAGCGAGCCCGCGCGACGCGCAGTGGAAACGCATAATTTTCCAATTTCATCGCGCTAATCAGTGATAATTATTGAATGCACTTTCCAGTAACGCCGGCGATGATGATGACGCATTCGGGTGCGATAGCGATCGCGGCCGGGCGCTTGGTTCTTTGTTTTTTTGTTTTTTCGGTTTCGTTGGAGGATAAAACCCGAGATACGACGGCGTTAGAATTAACCGATGGATATAATGAAACAAAAAAAAGAACCGGGCCAAGGGAACCCATTGCGACGACCACTGTGGATCGAAAAACTCCCCTCGGAAGCGAACGAGCGTAGGGACGACGCGTGCAAGGATGAGGGGAGCGGAAAACTGAACGCGACTGCACTCCGGTGCAGTCTGACGCTTTGCGATGTGGAGGGTGCCGTCAGTCTGTTTCGTCCCGGCCGGCATACCTTTCTATCTGGCCTTGCGTCTCGTTCCAGTGCGTTCGGCCTTTTGAAACGCTCCACGGAACGCACGTCTGGAAATGAATATGCATTAAACGTTTTCGCACTAGGATTTATATATTTCGTCTGTTTTTTGTCGTTGAAAGGTTGTGTGTATATGTACTCTTTGTTTGTGCTTGATGCTTCCCGGCACAGGCTAGTGATTTAGAATTTAATGAAGAATTTCGGTTGAGACGCAAACCAAGAGAAATATTGTACAAAATAGTCAATTGCGTTTTTTTCTAATTTCTGTCCCAGGTCGTTATTTCTTATGAACATTTTGCGGGAATTTGATCAGCAGTGACTACTCATGGTTTGAAAAGTTATGTTTGCTGCATTATAACATCGTATTCCGCATTAGATTGGACTATTTTCCCAACATATGGGACAAAAAATATTTAAAATTAGAAAACATGACATGTCGTAGTCAAAGTAGTTAAAAACTGTACAGAATGGATCATAATACGGCTGTAAAGTCGTTCAATGCCGTGTCTACGATGTTGAAGGACATTTTATTCTAAACGATTTTTTTAAGTAGTCGTATAGTTATATTACACGATGAGTTTTTTTTCCATAGCACAAAAGTTTGTAAGAGAATTAAAAAAATATATTCAAACACATATAACAACGAATTGTAATTATCAACTACAAATCAGTAAAACATCATTTCAGTCTATCTGACAAAATTTATGTTTTATTTAAAAAAAGTAGTATTAAATGTCCTGTAGATGTTTGGTATGAACGGTACATGTTTTTGTTAATTATTGGTTAGTAATCATCAAACTGTGTTTGAAATAGAAGTCCTTGTCACTTTTGGTGTTATTTAAATAAAGTACTCAATATTTACAAATGTTCTAAACTGTTTTAATAAAAGCTTGTAATAATTAACAAAAACCGCCGCATGCGGTTGAATTAAAAGCGAGTTTTTGTAACATAAATTTACATGAACAATACAATCGCCACAATATAAAACTTATAAAAAACAAAGAAAACAACCGCTATTCTTACTGTAATAATATAAAATAAATATAAATATTGTTAAGCATTGCTTTCGATTCAAGTATTTTGTTAGAATCTAAACATGACATCAACACTAAGGTTAAAATTAGCTCTAAAGTTGTGAAAATATCAAAAATATTGTTCGTTCGGTTGTGAATAGAAGAAGTGAAAACCAAAAAAAAGACCACCTAACTCTAATTTTCCATCGCCCCCACTATGCTGCAAAATTGTCATCACCGGAGTGGGGCAGCAGACGAGAACCGAACAAGGTCTGCGTTTGAGGTATGATTAACGATTTGCAATCAACTCACCGGAATGGCTTTCGTGAAAGCGGCACGAAATACTAGGCGCAGGACCTTCTAAACCCGTCCTGGACCAGACACACACGCTGGGCGAGCACGAAAAAAGGGAGTACAAAACGTCGAACCGTTTGAAATCAAATTATGCTTTTGTAGTGTGTTTTTGCTCTAGCCGGGTGAGGGCGAGGCTGCGCTTGCTCGGTCGTGTACAACATCGCGGCATCAGGACCCCAACACGTGGTCAGGCGCAAACAAACTGTGCTGAATGTGTGGCGTTGACAAAAAACAGCCCCCTCCTGCGAGGTAGCGTTTATTTAAACGAATAATTTATTTTATTTGTCCACGCACGCCCGTGTTGCACGTTTGAACTTTTCATTACCGGCGGTCCCGGCCGGCCTAAACGCATCGGTGGCGATGGAAAAGCGAATAAAAAAGGCCAGCGGAACGGTCAGTTTGATATCGAGCATTTTGTTTTTTCTTCTTCCTTTCTCTGTTTAACAATTGTTTTCTTTTTTTGCCGATATAACACCGATCTGTCCGCTCGGATGGGGTTCCTCCGCATGTTGATGGTGACGTTTGGACATTTCCCTGCATTCCAATCCGTCGCAAACACACGCCGGTCAAATTCATCTGCTCCGGTGGGCTAATGGTGGAAATTAAAATAGAATGCGAACGAAAACCTACGGTCGAATAAACAAACGTGTGAGTGCACGCGCACGTACCCAGCGCGGAACAGCATTAGAGCATCAGCAGTGTAAAAATCTGCAGCCTGGCTAATGAACGCGATTGTACGGGTTACGAGATTGCACGCCACGAGGCGCAATCGGGTGGTGATTGTGTTAGTAATTGGTTTTTGAGAATTTAGAGGAAAAAAAGACCATTTTTATCAGGTGTTCTAATTTAATGGAGGAAAATTATGGTTTGGCCTCTGGAATGCGCACTGGATTTAATTCATTTTGCTTTCTATTTGCTTGTCGCGTGAGAAAATATTGAACTTTGTTAATTGAAAAATAGACTAGGAAAATATATTGTCTTGTGATCTAAAATAAATATACATATGTCTATGATTCAGAATGTTCTATGTATTCAGAACGTTACGTTAAGTTTGATGGTTCAAAATATTTATTTATTTATTATTATTCTACGGTCGTAGCCGTATTGACAATTGTTTGTTGTCGTTGGTTTGTTACAATTATTTGTTCAGGGCATTTCCTCTCACTGACTCGCCTTATCCCGGGCTGGCTCGGTTGATGGTGGTATTTTAAGTTCTATTGTCCGGTTTATTCTGCCGGTGCTGGTCTATCCTAACCATTAGTTAGGTGCTTGTGACTGGTTTCCATGTATCGTCGTATCCATCTTTCGAGCACCATATTTCTGGTAATCCCTTGGCCCTGTCAGGGGCGCTCCGATGAGATCAGCCAGATCAGGTTCAAAATAGTTCTCATTTTTATTTCACATACAAAATGCTTCAATTTTAACGTTCGTTGCAATATACTGTACATAGCACGTCATGCAAAGATCGCTGAGTTGATTTTGAGCAACATTAACGTACAATAATTGTTTTTCATTAGGTCTGAACTAAGTAATGGATGTTTCAAACTTTTATTTTTAGCGAAAGTTTATTTGAATAGTTAACTTAATCATAACTTGGAAGAACTTTCCGCCTTTGAAGGCAGTCCTCGAACAGAGTCATCTTGTTATCACCTCGTGTGTTTCTCAGAAATTTTCTACGTAGGTTTTAATCAGAGAGGCATTTTGGGGCCGACATTTCACGACTTCAGTTTATGTGGGACTATATTCCTTGGTTCTAGGCCATTCTTGTCGTTGCAGCAGATGTTTGGAAATGGCTTGGAGGGTCGCTCTTAGAGTAGAAGTTAGATCTTCTTGCGTTATTCGGGCATGTTCCATCAGAGATGAAGTTGCAGTTTTTGAAGGGAGGGTATCACTCTCAACACCTTGAGTTCATAGGTGTCGCTCATCGAGAGATCATTCGTACGCTTTTAAGATCTTACGATGAACTTCAGCTAACCCGATGAGCTGAAAAAAGTTGATGATGCAATAAATCAAAGACCAAAGTGTCAATACAATACTTGACAGTACTTCTAGTTCCATTGTCCGTAGGCCCGAAAAAAGATTGAAAACGATCGTAATTTTGTTGCGGACTTAATAGATAATGCTTAACACCAAAGTATGGAGTAGTAGCCATTCAAACCTATTCAAATTCATCGTTTTCAACGAATCAGAATAAAAACGATTAAAGTAACAATTATTATTCATTTGAACTCTATCACTAAATGGAAACAAAGGCTTAGTATACAACTCTACAAACCTGCTCCAGCTTGAAATGAGAAAATGTTCCATGTTCGTTTCCAAATCAATTTGTACAAACAATGTTTATGCTCTAGCTGAGAACACAAGCTCCATAGCTTGTACATGAAACCATATTCCTTAAGAATTGAGGTTAAGAAATATTTAAATGTCTTCAAATTAAACGTATTTCATGGTTTGTTCTCTCTGTTGCTGTTTGAAGTTCAATTATTCTGCTAAAATGTACGGTACATCATTAAAATACGGTGCAGGACCAAAAGTGAGGTATAATTACAAACACAAAAATAATGAATACCTCCAGTGCACCCATTCTCACTACTTCCACCCATAAAGGACGATCGTCAATGGCACACATAGATTGAGCTGGAGGAGGCAAACGGGAGACCATTTTCTTTTCATTCCCGTGCTCCCATTTGCAAGGCACCGAATGTGGATGCAGTAGTCTAGTAAAGCGTTCGGTACAATGTAGTGATAAAGGCGAACCGTTCGAGGAGAATACGAACGACTGTCGGGCTGCCAACGCTCCCCCACCCGAGCCGAGTGAAGTTTGTGTATCGGTGGTTAACATAAAGCGATGGGACGTCATCGTGTGGCTGGCACACATCTATCACACCGCGTTCCAGCGGCACCGGCTAAGGCGATCACCACATCTTCAGTGCTCCTTTTCAGCAGCCCCGGCTTCAAATGGAAAGGGTTCTAAGCCCATAATTATCACCGTGCTAGCCACCGCGGCAAGGGTGGCACGGGATGGTACGAGAAATTAAAACAGGTCGCAATGGGTGGAATACATTACACGTTGCCGCACTCGCCCGTCGCCGATCGCGCTGGCGTTTGTGCGCTTAATTAAACAAACACAGCGTTGGCCACGGTCGGTGGCACTGTCAGCCGCCGTTCTGTGCACGATTTTCATTAGTGCAAAACCCATTGATCACACACAGAAAGCATACATTTTCATAATCCGCCCCGGGACGCAAGGTATAATTTCCCGTTCGGCGTAGGACGTTGGACGTTGGACGGAGGGAGGTCAGCGCTGGTTCTGGTCAGCGTATGAACGGCCACCCTCCCGAAGCGGCCACCGTTGGCCTATTTTGCATGCATACGATTGGGGTAATTGGTTCGAATACACTTTTTTCTACCACCCTCGCCCATAGTCCCGCCGTTTCCCGTGGATCGCCAGTTCCTGTGAAACGCGATGACTCAATTCTTGGTCGTGGGTCAGGGTAACGCAGGCCGAATGTCTTCTGCGGGCACCAAATTGGGTTCGAATCGGTGGAACTGGTTCGCTGGCAATTGGTGGTAATGATTTATGGTTGTCGCATATTTATCGGTACGATCAGCCATTATTTTAGGTTCACTGTTTTCTTCACATTCAATTAGGGCGGCAGCGTTCCGGGAATATGTTTTAATTCTAGTTGGCCGTTAAATGGTTGGGTCCCTCTGGCTTTTGACTCGGTCATTACATTGCAAGGTTGAATTTCCAAGCAGAGTGCTGCTATTAGCACACTATCTAGCTGGTTTCATGACGGTCAACAATGAATTATAGTTGGGATGGAGTGTGAGTAGCGTGTATGATTACTTAACTCCTAAAGAGAACATTGAAATATGAAAATTATATACTACGAAGTTTCAGACGTCAGAGAATCCATAACTCATCCCCATTCGCATCAGAATCCATAACATCGTACATTTTCATTATTTGCACTATTAAAATAGTGCTTATCAATCACCGCTCGGATAAACATGAGGCTAATAAAAATAAGTTAATTAGTCGATTGACCTATCATCTACTTACCTGGTACATATGGCTCTGGTTTAACACCGCATCAAAAATTAAACCAGAGATTGGCCATGCAGTGTAAACAGTTTTACAAAAACCAGAAATCAGCTCGGAAAAAAGACATTATTAACCGCAACCATTGGCAGTTATGTAATTAGACTAGTTACATTGAAAACATTCACATTTAACATTTAGGAAGAGCTTAAACACAACTAAAATTGTTCATTGTTTGTTTTTTTTTAAACTTAAGTTATTATATTTTGTAGCTATTATTCTAGCAAGTTCTTTTATATAATGAACTATAAATATTTTGAATCCGAATAAATCTTTGCACAATACCTAAAGGTACGCATAATACTTTATTTGCACTATGTAGTTGTTTTCAATTGATCTTGCAAAGTATATGGACCACGAGTTTTTTTACATTTTTTGTCAACACAGATCCACAGATGAACACTAGAAAAAAAATCGTCTTTGTTTTTGCATATACGTTTTTTAATCTTCAACTATGCAGTCTACATTGTAGGAAGAGCACTGAAGGCGAAATACCTCAAGAAAATGAATCATAACGGTTTTTATACCTTTAAAGATCTTCTGTTCTCCGTTGAAGCATGCGTTTCGTTTTTATAACCGCATCAAACATTTCAGGTTACAACCAACGTTTATCCTAGTTCCCCCTCTAAGGTATCCACAATCGTATCAGGCCCGGCACTTCACGTGTTCCGATAAGTGCGTGACTGGTAACCGTTCTTGGCGTCGCCTATCATGCCGTGGATTGAGCTGGATATGTACGGTTTCTTGTGGTCTTTGGCGAATGGATCAGACTTAGAGAAAGAACGGACAGGTTGTTCGGGCATTCAAACGCGTGCCGCTGTTAGATCCGGTCCATCGAAGTGATCATCCTAGTCTTTATATACCATAGTCGATCGGTTGCGACCGTTCAGTGCTTCCTCGTACCTCAGCTAGTGTGTACTCCTCACGGAACCGAGCAGTGATGGCCAGCAGCAGGATGTGGATAGGGACGGTGCTTCTCATAGTGGCCGTAGGCATCAGTGTGTTCGCTGTTGAGGCACAGCGGTGTTCCTGCGTCACCGGCCCACCGGACTATCTCTGCCCGACGGCACCGCTCCTGCAGGTGTATCTGCCACACGAGCTCTACTGCACGCGGTACTACAAGTGCACGGACGGACGGGCGATCGAGTTCCAATGTCCGTACGGGACGTACTTCGATCCGAAGACCAACACCTGCTCGTGTGATTTCACGCTGTGCTACCGTGCGGACCCGTGCATACAGTTCGTCGACGCGTGTAGATGCTGTGTGAAGCAGTTTGACAACACGGGGCTAGCGCCGGAAAACTTCTACATCTGCTACAACGATGGATACTCCGTGGCGCAGACTTGCCCACTGGCGCTGGATCCATGCACCAACACCACGATCCAGCTGGCGTTCGTGAATCAGAAGTGCGAGGTGCCACCACCAGCAGGAGGTGAGTGAATAGTGATTCAGGACCAAAATGTACTTCGTAAATCATACATCTTTTTCTGTTTTTTTAGGAACTACCACTACGTTGCTCCCTACCACCAGTACGACTACCACGGACGTCACAACTACAACCACTGATGCACCCACGACAACTACTACTGTAGTACCATAAGAGGAAGTTATGTGAAATTCATTCCACTCAAATGTTGTATATTTATTACGCTTTCTCCATTCTCCTAACTACGATCTCGCGAGAGAAATAATTTGGAGGTAGCATTCGAGAAATGCGTTAGTTCATATTCCGATCCCATCCATGAACCGACCAGAACAATTATGATAAATTAAATGGATGAAATAAAACATTGAATGTGCATCAACTACTAACATTTTACATGACATAGATGTACAAACTTTTATTGTTTTGAAACTCGAAGAAATATGAACTTTTCCATTGTATTAGATAAACAGCAGATCATTTATATAAAAAAGGTGTAACTGGTAACCATGTCGATGAACAAGCCACCGTGAGCGGTTATGTACAGCAGCTACCGAGCAGGAGTTATTGGATTTTATCCAACAGACACCTTTACCTATGTACTCGAATGAGCAAGTAAATCATTTAATAACAAGTTTAAAAGTGTTCACTATGAAATAACTTTGCAATGAGCAATGAAATGAC
Organism: Anopheles dirus; assembly: GCA_000349145.1. Classification (NCBI taxonomy): domain Eukaryota; kingdom Metazoa; phylum Arthropoda; class Insecta; order Diptera; family Culicidae; genus Anopheles; species Anopheles dirus. The sequence goes on from KB673534.1 coordinate 2,859,611, forward strand.
TAGTGATACTCTTCTGACAATGCATACTGTCTGTACACACGCTCACTACACAATGCACGGTACACAATAACTATACATTTTAGCTATTTTGTAGCAAACCGCGCCAGGTTCTGTGCTGTCTAACGGAAGCAACGTCTACACGGAAGTTTGCAATTGGTCTGCGCTTCCTAGTGTGGACAACGTGTGCGCTCCGTGACTTTCAGCCCGTAGCGTGGAATGTGTCGTTTATCGGGTCTCCCCGAAGGGTAGCCGGAGATTACAACACGGGCGAGCTGCCGGCGTGCGCAATTACGTATGCATACGGTTGCGATTATGGAGCCAAACGCAGGCAACAATGTGGCCGCGGTGGAGGTGGTTTGTGAGCTATCGTCCAAGTTCTGTCTCTAGAACTGCTATATAAGCCAAACCCGGAGCATCTTCTGGCAGCGTAAGCGCAGGTATCCGGTTGCTATTAAAGTACATCAGAGCGTCCAACGTCCAGCAGGTGGTATTAATATATGATGCAGCGCATCAGCATTGCCATATCACGTTCGTTTATAATGTATCGGTTTCGTAGCTTAGAAATTGAATGTTTAGCGTATGGCAGGGTGTTCTACAATGCATAGTATTTGCGCCATTTGCATTCATGCAGGGAACCCCTTCTACTTTGGAAGTCCCCAAAGATGCAGGAGCAATCTGAAACACAGCTTTGGGTGGTCTTTGCCCTGTCTGTAAGTAATCGTATCCGCCGTCGCTTGAAGTACGCATACGTAGTTACATGATCGAATGGGCGTTGTTAACGTTATAATGCATGTAACACCGCACTAAGCGCTACATTAATCCTCTTGGACGCACTATAAATTTGACGCGCTCGTGCGGGATTTTTCGGTGACGCTATTTTTAGCAGTACATCCACTTCAAGGTCAATTGAGAAGGCTCCGACATTCGCCTTTGAAGCCGGTACCGACACACTTGCCAGGAAAACGTCACTGTCACGGTCGATTTCCGGCTGTCCCGAATGCGATTCCGGAGACCGGGCGGCGTCACAACAGCAAAAAAGCCCCTCGAACCGGGGCTAAGACACAGTTAATCAATTAGCATGATAAATGCAGTGCGCTCGGGCCTCACCCGACTACTCATTACGGACACGTGCTGCATACGATCGCACCGGGCACGTACCCTTCGCATTTGGGGGACCGGGGTGTCGTTTTTAAGGTTCTAAAATAGATACCGCTGTGGACATTTCTGGCGTGCGCGTCACGATTACTGCCGCAGGCACTTGACGTGACGATAAAGGCCCCGGTACGCGTGGTGCAAGCGCTGAGCAGGAATTGAGGAACCTGCTTGCCGTAGGTTACGTCGGATATTTTCGGCCTCGCTTCCGTGTTTGGGTAGTTAAAGTGATAAACGATTATGCTTTTTTGTACACGAAACAGTTTGGGTGTAGAACAAGTGATGTAATAATCATTATCAATGCAGCAGAGGGAGAAAAGAACGAATTGGGAGATGGTATTGAGAGTCTTCATCAAGATAGAGGCTGGAGAAAATTGGAAAAGTTGTTGTACTTTCTTCACTAAGTTCTACACATAATTTCTAATTCCAATGGAATTATAATAGGCTTCAAGAATTGCAAGGATCCAGGAAGATATTTCTTAAGGGGTTTAAAGTTTGTTCTTTAGTCATTCAAGTCATTCAAATTCAAATCAGATTTTATATCATTATACCACCTGTATTATTCTCAAAAACATAAAACTGCTGAAGTCAAGTTGTTGTAATAGCTAAACAGACACAGACTTCAATAAAATAATTTAAAAAATCGCAATATTGTTATCAAATTCATATTTCAATAGATTTAACAAAACATTTAGTATCTTCATTCCTTCGCTTTATCAAACTCACCAGTTCACACACATATTCCACTACTTTCACATGACGATATAAAATGCCCATCCTTTCCAATTTGACCTCAAGATCAACAGACTTCGTTGGCGCGTTCCTCCGATCGATCAAAGGCATTGCACCGCGATCGGGTCAAACGGATCGGGCACGGACTCACAAAATGTACGGAACGTCGACCTTACGGCACGATCTGGTCCAAAACCCACCCATAATGCCCTTCGGAAATCAAAACCCCGCGCCATCCATGAGCCGCTGACCGTCCAGATTATCGATAAGCGATCGGGCGAACTGTTCGATCCACGCTGGTCCGCCGATCTTCGGTGAGTGCGAATTTCGTGAAGAAGAACATCTCTGATTGCGATTCCCGCACCACCGCCCGGGTGGAACGTTGCAGCGAGGAACGGTATCGTAAAAGAAATTATAAAATTGTTGAGCAATAAAAAGAACTCGTTCGGTCGGGCTCGGCAGAACGATCATCCCGGAATCTACGATCGAAGGAAAACAATCCCCTATAAGCAAACTTCACCTCGATCGAAGCTGAGGATACACAAATATCATTCCGATTGTATACATTTATAGCGCGTTTTTTTTTCTTGCGTTGCGTTAGCTGTGAAGCCTCAAACCGGGCAAGCTTTTTTGCCTTCTTCCTGGTCGTCCTGTTCGCCATCGCCGGCTATCGAGAGCAATCGGCCTGCGGAATGTGCCGCGTCCACTCTGCCCGTCGATCGTGTTTCTTCTTGTGGTAATTAATTCAGCCTACCGGCCAGTACCAGCAGCATTCCCTCCCATCCGCACAGGGGTGGGTTGAGTTTTATGACTGATCCTCAGCGCGCCTGTGGCGGAGCTTGAACCCAACCGTAAAATCCAATCAATCGAAACCATCCTATCGTCACCATAAACCAGCATAAACGCCGACGAAGGTGACGCAGAGAGCAGGCGGAACACGAATCTGACAGTTGATCATGCCGGGCAGAAATAAAGTCCGACAGGAGGGGGGAAAAAACACCCTGATAGAAACACCGAAGAAATCGAAACGGGCAAGAAAAGCAGCAGACAACAACCGAAGCCACCCGGACTAAACATTCCGAACGAGCAGGCCTCCTAACGGCTGTCGGACAAAAGTGAACAGCGTGTTTGATTTCCGGAAATTGTGTAGTTAACACTTTTTTCCGTGGGTCACTTCAACGCCGCAGATCAGTGCACAAAGTGGTCCACGGCTGCCGGTGCCGGGCATCCCACGGAGGAAATCATTTGTAGAACAGATCGAGAAATTGATCTCATTAGGTGAAGGCTCGACGGGCGGAACTACAGCTTCGAACGGCTCGTTTTTTTTTCTCCTCTTCCCAATCTGCCGATAATTGGATTTTTATTGCTCCGAAATCGTTAATCGTGCCAGCAATCAAATATTTTGAGCCATTCTTTCGAGTGATGTCTCAATCGCGAGTTGGTCACACCGCTGCAACCGTTTCGTGGCGTTGCGACTGCTGCTCGGGCTCTACTCCCAGCTCTGTTATTGCTCCCTGCACCATCAGGCACAGCATGGTGGCTGGCTCGATCGTGGAGTGGCGATCGAGCGGACGGTTGCACAGGTCAGGTGGTGGGAACCGGCACCGATGGACTGCCAATCAGCTCATGCGAATGATTAAATTATACACGGATCCAATCGATTACGGATCACAGCGGAGTTAGGCGTGAGAATCGATGAATAGAGGAATAGGTGAGTACGATTGGACGAAACGTTTATCGTGGAGTGAAGTAATGGGCAGGATATGACAGGAACTGTGACTTAAAAGTCGTGATAGTACACGACAATGTCTATTTTTGCTCTGGATTATTTCAAAATAGACATCCTCCAAACATCGAACGTGGGTGACATATGTTTTGGTAGGCTTGGGATATCATCTGAGACTGTAACAAGTAGCTTAGAAAACCTAGAAACGGAAATGAAATAATGATTAAATCGTTTCCGGTCTTTATTTGTCATAGTAGTATCCAAAGGATTGTATTTTGAAGAAAACTAGTTAGATCTGTTAGTCCTTCTGAATACTGCTCGAAAGATCGTTCAGTACTTAATCAAAGTACACGTTAGAAATTACAGAAAAGCATTAAAAAGTATGCAGTAGAAGAAAGCAGGTCAATATTTACAAATGTACTGAGCATCTAATGTGGTATATCCCATACTAGTTGTATAATGATACACGCCTATTTTTCTAGGTTACAGAGTTCCAACAAAAACTTAATAGACCATTCCAAACGTTCAAGATTTACTACTTACCATACTTACTTTCTTGTTTCACAGATTAAACTGCTGCGATTAGATTATCAAACCTATTTCATCGACTTGGTTTCGTCATGTTTGATCGGAACTCATGGTAATCAAAACAGTTCCAGGGTTTGCAAGATATTAAGTCCACAGCACAGGTACCTCTTTTGTTGCCAACAATTAAATGAAGTGTCAATTAAATGATGCTCTGGAACTGGGGAAAAAACTGTGTGGTCATTGTGACTTTTGCCATCCTCTGCATTCACAATCGAATTAATTAATTTATTCTGCTCAATAACCCCGCAAAGCACACCCGATGCCGATCTTTAAACCACAACTGTCAATAATCTGTTTATTCCAAATGATTTGCACCGGACCGGCTACACGTGCCAGCTGGAAGCTTTCAAATCGGACATTTCGGTGCATAAAGGCTACAAAACGGACTCGTGTTTTTTTCTTCATTCCTCCCATTTGTCGGTTTCCATCCAGCTCGGGTTTGATTGCCCACAAAACCACCTACAGATGTCACACGACCACCGATCATCGCACCGGAAGTCGGTTGCAATGGGTTCTCTTTGATGGATGGGACATAGGCACCGATCGATCCGAAACGGTGACAGGTGCATCATCCATTCGGCTGAAAAAAAAAAACAAAAACGAGAGTCGGAAATAGATTCCAACTGACCAGTCCACTACGGCACCACTCGTCAACGTTTCCAACGTCGGAGCTCTTTTGCAAATGCATTCCACGTGCACTCTCTGTCATCCGTGCGCTGAAAGATTCTAGTTTCATTTTTGACCCGGAACTAGGACTCCTGCACGGCGCTTTCGTCTCGAGAACGGATCGACAAAATGGCATTGCCCCGGTGCCTGGCATTGACTTTGACATATCGTAATGGGAAACGAGGACGAGCGATAAAAAATGGACGTCCTTTCAAAACTCCCCGAAGAAGCTACACCACCGTACCGATCCGGTGCAGTCGAGCGGCAGTGCCAAGAATCTCGGAACCGTGGGGCGTGGAGACCGGCAAGAAGGAAATCAAAACTCAACCGACTGTAAATAAAATGTTCTCAAACGACAAACATCAAAGCACTTGACATGTGAAACTGGTTCATGATTGATGAATTGACTTCGCGTTCCGTTCGCTTCCAGCTGGTCCTCCATTTTCCACCGGGAAGTCAGCGTTCGCGCTGACCCACACGGGCCAACAGAGCAAACGCAAAAAAAAGAAAACCCATGGAGCGCGGCAGCGTCGCTTCTGGAGCGCTGGCAGCGTGTTTGTAGATTTATTGATGTTGAAACCGCGTGCCTTTGTCTCGGCACCTCGTTCCCGCCACGGGGCGTACCGTCTAACGTCGTCCGATGTATGGCGAAAAGTGAATTCCATTCGCTCATTTTTCCGGCTGACATTCTTCGACATTTCGTGACGGGGTGTGGATCGTGTGCGAGATTGCGGAGGTCGTGATATCAATCAAAATTTTCCCTCACACGGTACATTGTTACATCGCAAACGCACGTGTATCGTTTCGCAACCTCTTCCGGGCTGTTCCGGTGGGTGGGCTCGGCAGAATCAAATCGCCGCCGCATTTCTTCGCGTGGAATGCTTTCATAGTGATGCGCGTTTCATAGATGGGACGCGTTCCGGGCAGCGAAATACCTCAACTCATTCCAGAAGAACCGAGAACTAATTGTTGCGGCCGCGGATGTTCAAGAAGCGCACGGAAGAAGCCACGGCCAGCCCAGCCCTAAAAGTAGAGAAAAAAGGTACGCAAGACATCTACCCGGTCCAATTATTCATGGGAACAGACGTGCCGTGTCCGGCGCATAAATCGATTCTCAACCATTAGACGCAACAGCCAGCCGGCGTAATTAGGCAATTGTTACACTTTGACTTTGGCGGTTGTCGGTGCCGCCACGCGGGGCTGTAATTATGCTTCATTAGTCGCTGCTCGCTACATTGCGCAGTCAATCGTAAACGAGGTGCCGGAATCGGAACCCCCTTTGGACATCGATTGCAATGACGTTCGGGTTTTTTCATCGACGGCACAAAAAAAGGAAGTCATCTTGGAAGAGAAATAAAGAAGACTGAGAACAAAGCAGTTTTTGTGTGTGGCTGATGTCAACGTTCAAGTTCTGGATTCATGTACACAACAATGTGTATTATTATGTGTTTTAAGTGTTTTTCTTGTAGCAATGCGCAATATTGAAATATAGAATATTCAAATTTGAATAGTACATGATTTAAAATAATAAACAAATCTTCAAAACCGTAATGTTTCTTCAAGAACTCATTTTATTTTCACAACAAAAAAAAATGTCGCCAAATAAAAATACATGGTCATGTTCTAGCTGACCATCCAAGTTCTTAATTTCAATATGATTAAGTCAAATTTTACTGTACATTTAATTTGTTCCCTACTTACTTTCTATTCTACATTCATGCTTATTATCAGAAGTATATATAAGTTCGTGCGGTTTTTTTTAAAGCGAAATTCAAAGATTTGTTTTGAAAAAATGGTAGCTGTTTCAATCCCCAAATTATTTAACATCGTTTATTATGACTTTTTCCCAAGTTTGTGTCAAATTACGGATGCCTTCGCAAAAAATATGGTTCTTTGGAAGCTATCCATTCATCCATCCATCCATTTTTTCACTTCTTCATAATTTGAGAAGTGCTGCTCAGCTATGCCATCTTCCATCGATCGGAACAGATGGTAATCAGAAGGTGCAATGTCTGGGCTATACGGCGGAAGAGGTAAAACATGCCATCTAAGTGTTTCCAAATTCGATGGAATAAGTGTTTTTAGTGTTTTGTGTGATGGAATAAGTGTTTCTAAGTGTTTTTTTTTCAACGGTGCTGCCACATGATAATGCTCGACTATTGCGGTCGTTTTTTTTAATACTTGGCCCGAACGCATCATTTGTCGGCTCTAGACATCTCCTGAGCTCGTTTGGTTCTGTTGTAGCAGCTCGTAATGCACCACACCCGGCTGATCCCACCAAATGGACAACATGACCTTCGCGCCATGAATATTCGGCCTCTAAAGTAAAATTCTCGTTTTTTTTTTAAACGTGAAAACCACGTTTGACACGTTTTTTTTCGAAAAAGCATGGTCACCGTACACTTTCACTAATATTCTATGACTTTCGATAGCGGTTTTGCTCATGCAAAAATAATGGAGGAGAACTCCCCGCAAAAACGTTTCATTTGGCAGGAATGTTACCATTTTAGAAGCTTGCCGAAACTACTTTGTTTACATTTCAGCAAAATGACAGGAGAAAAGAGAGCCTGAAGATGACACTTCAAAATGGCAGTGCTGCCAGATTGCTCAAACATCAACTTTGAATAATTAACGACGGTTGTACTGAGACCGCACGAACTTATTTATACTCCTAATATCATAATAATATACTAAGTGTATATTACGCAGTACTTGCAATTGAAATCCTTCTACTGATGCCTTTTTACAATAATAAGGGATATAATATTATCAAAAGCTAACCAAGTTAGTTTAGATGTTTTCGATTCAATGCGAAAAAAGATCGAATTAGTAAACACGGTTAATAATCCGTACTAGTAATCATAATTAATTTACAAAAATGTCCTTTATAAAATGCTCACACTATGTCCCCAATGTATGATACTACGCAGAACATCATAGTGATATTTCCATACCGCCTTTGTCGGGCGAGAACAAATTTCACCGACCACGTCACCGCATTCTTCGACGCGGAAGTCGTCAAACGACTGACCCAACATGGAGGCACGCTTGATTGAAGCTCATTCACTCACCGAGCGGCACGTTCGCCGGGCACTGAAGACGAAGCTAACAGCCGGGATCATGCACTAAGCTCCTAAGTATCCTGCGGGAAAAGTGAGACGATAGCTCTCCGGGGAGGAAGTGCATTCTGGATCGCCATCGTTCATCATAATGTAATCGTATCGCATTTATCGCACGCTACCGGTGCCGTTTTCCCGGAGCTCGACAGTCGATGTGCTCCCGGCTGATGCCGGATGTGTCCGGCGCTGGTGTCGTGATGGTGTTGCGGTAATAAATCTACATTTCAAATATCCGAAGACTTCCGGTCCGGTGGCATCGGTTACGGATTGATTTAAAGTGGATGTTCGTTCGCCGAAACCGCAACCGATACCGTGAAGGTGGCTTTCGATGTTCTTCCGACCGAGCGAGCCATTCTAAAGGACACCGTCTTCGGCCATCACGCTCCGGTCATGATTATGGGAACCGGGTGGCATTCGCTTGAGCATTTGTCGATTTTCCAATAGGTTTTATGGTGCTTGGGGATGGTTTAAGGGACGCTGGTTGGTTAAATATTCAGAGCTCCCACCCTGCAGATACTGTGCGTAGATGTTGGTGGCACGGGAAACCGAACCTCCCCAATACGTGTGTGAGTTTTCATGTCCTTCCCGATAAGTATCGTTGATTTGTGGCTATTGAAGGTGGACAGAGCAGCGAGTCCGGTTTGGGGGCCGGAGCGGTCTCCGGATGCTGATCACATAGCTAACCCATCTTCGAGCTCAATCTCGTCCTCGGTCAACCGGAACGTTCATTAGTAATGCACACACACAGAGAGAGCACCCGAAAATCTCACAAAACGATTTGTCGAATAAATGCCATTCAATATGGAGAAGCAACAGCAAAAAAAAAAAAACATGAAATCCCTTCACCTCCGAAGCCCGAAAGATTTCAGGTGATCAACATTGAATTTATGACCACCGAAACCTACCGTGCTACGTACCAGGGGGTGGCCAGTGAATGGACTGTTGATGTGCTGACAAAACCGCACCGCAACGGCTGACGATTGTGGCCGATGGATTGTTTGGTTTGGCTCGGACCTACGGTTCGGTTCTAGGCCTTTTATCGGGGTGCATGCATTTCCGCACCCGACCGGGGGAGTTTCGCCCTCGGAATACAATCACATCGTTTCTCGCTGGAAGGGTGTCTACAGAGTTTGAGGCGCGCCACCGGCGAATGTGTCGCTTATCAGGGGAATGAAATTTGGGGCTTTTCCGGCACCCCGGCACACACACCAGCGAATAGTATGGCATCCGGTGCATACAGATTTTGGTTCATTTTACGATCGTTCGGTGAGTGATTTGTGTGTTTGTTTGAAGGTGATTTGGATTGGTTGTACAAACTATTCCACTGAAATTTATAAACGTCGTGTGACGAGATGAACGTTTACCGATAGTCTATTCCGTACAACACTAGTTGGATTAGGCTTCGTAGTTCGACTGTTTTTTTTATTTTTGTATTGAAACATTAATTTTAACAGCTTAATACCGAGTAAAGATTTTTAAACTCTTTTTTATAACATAATTGGACAGTTTACATAATAACATAATCAAAATAGTTGAAAAATATTATACAAAAAATATAAAACAAAATATACTTTTTCTAAATTTAATTAGTAGGAATACTTTATGTTTTTTTTATCCATGAAAATAAAAAAAATTATTTCGATCTCTCTTTATGATTTGTTTTGCAGTAATTTACTTGCAGCAATTTAAAATATTGACAAAAAAATCATATCTAGTGATACTACGAAATTTAGAATGTGGGTTGCCAGGGGTTTTTCACAAAATAAATATCAAATTATGAAATTTTACACATTTTACTACATTTACACACAATAAATAAACAATAAACAACACAATAAACAAATAAATAAATAAATAAATAAATAAATAAATAAATAAATGAATAAATAAATAAATAAATAAATAAA
>KB673534.1:2881458-2908529 GCA_000349145.1 Anopheles dirus
CGTATGTTCCGATGGGAATGCGCGGAGGGTTTCGTATTTTATTTTTGTCAAAACGCGTCGTTGCGTCGGCAACATCCGTATGTTCCGATGGGAATGCGCGGAGGGTTTCGTATTTTATTTTTGTCAAAACGCGTCGTTGCGTCGGCAACACTGATTCTTTTTAAAAAGATTTAGATATATTAGCTTATGATTCAAATTATTCTAGAAATATGTAGCTTATGAAAACAAAAAATATATGCAAAATAGAACGAAAAATCATAGATTAAAGGTAAAAATGCAAAAAAAAAACAGATTTTCAATGCAATCAACAAAAGGATACAATCAGATCGCTTCATAAAGTTGTTTATGATGATTCTATTCATTTTCATATACTGATTGAAACCATGACCAATAAAAGCAGAAAATATCTCTATTGTTTTTTCTCCAATTTTAGATAGATTTGATCAAAAATTACCTTGATTTTGACCTACTTTTCCTCGCAAAATGAAACTTAAGCAAGTAAGGCATATAAGTGCAGAAAGTTGTAAGTTTTAGAACGGACAAATTTTTCACGGAAAATAGTTGAGCCATTTATATGCTAAACCACAGCAGCTGTCAAAGTACTAATTGGGACAACCGCATGACATATGGCACAGTGGTATGTATGCACAGGACATTACAACTTTTCAAATTTCAGTGTTTAGTACTACACATGTTGATTACGTTCATGTTCAAATTATGAGAATGCTGCTAAAAATAAGAATGAGATTATGTTTTTCAGCACAGATATACTTGAACTTTAATGTATTCAATTACTTATTTTTATTTCTAAGTTCTTCAACGTGTTTTTTCCGAAACACAAACCGTCACCGTTATTACCAATCTAGAGTGTTCATCATTCTAACGTGCACAAATAACATTTGTGCACACTCCACCGGTGCAACCATTTTCGAAACGAAACGACCGGCGGCAATAAATTTATTAGCTTTAAGTGTCACACAAACGTCCGCTGGAATGTGAGCGTGAATTCCAGACGGAAAGACCACCGCGCTCGGCACCACGGTACGGGTACGGTCAAGGATGCAAAAATGCATGAACGCCTTCACATATCCCGAACGAGCGTGCGAGTGTCACCGCACGGTGAAAACCGCACCGGCTGGACGGACGCACGGGATCGTCGGAAAGGTCGGAAAAGTCTTGCGCCGGGGGCAGCCACATTGCAGCTGATAAACAAACTATTTAAATGGAAATTATCCTCATTTGCATGATTCAGTATTTTCGGGCGGGTTTGGAGGTCGGGTTGGCTCTGGTATGAGAACGGCGAGGGGGCCCGGGTTATTTCTATTTTATTTTCCACCGCCGACGCTCCTTGGCCTGACCGTGGGTGTGGTCACTTCTGGCGTGCAATAACAACAACAACAACGAGCACGCCATTGCAACGGACACCGGGAGGGGCCGGCAAAACCGCAAAACGTTTTTCGGTTTCACTCGATGGCCATGGTCAAATAGGGTCCGGTCGGTCGGTGATGATGGCTTTGCAACGCCGATGTTGCCCGTTCCGGCTGCGGAAACCTTGTTGCGTTTTAGAGTTTTGCGGGTGGCAAAAACGGCATTACACTCCCCCCGGCACACACGTGTGGAAAGGATGCGCCCGGCACATGGGATGGAAAATTCCGCGTACCACGTGCGAGCGCAACGCCATCGCCATCCGTCACGGTAATCGGCGATTGGGACGGTGTTTGTGCATTTCCCATGTTGTTTTTTTCGTCTTCCCATCCTTCGTGATGCCGATTGCGGACTTCAGCTTTACGCCACCGCGTAACCCGGGAACGACTTTTAACTGGCAACAGTTTCGACCGCAATTTAAAATAAAGGACAACCGATCTAGGGATATGGATATTGAAATGGTTTTAGGCGCACCGGGCTCCGGGTCGGAAAACCCGGTGTCCGATAGCGCGAAACGCACAAAACGACAGAGAGAAGGAGGTAAAAAACAAGCGGGAAATTTGCAGCCGGCTGTTTTGATTGTTACAGGTCGCATTCCACCGTTGAAACGATGATAGCGCACTACAGCGTTTTGCTGTTAGTTTGATTGGGCCGCAAAATATTCCGAACTGCATCAATCATGCGAGAATTTATAACTAACCCCTGTTGCGATATTGCGATGCGCTGGACAATGGCTTCCCCGGAAAATGGTTTATTTTCCAGAAACGTTCTCCATATCGGCTGCGTAGTGATCTGAGCCGTAGGCAGCAAATTGACGCAGAAACGTTATGAATAATTGAAATTGCTGATTTAGCTTTGTATTTGACAGTGCTTTCATTTAATTAAACGGTATGGCTTTTGTTCGGAATGGTAATTTTTTGCTATAGACTATGGCCTTATAAAATATATAAAATCGATGAAAACAGATATGCAACAATGCGGCCAAGTCTCACTAGGCAGGGCTCATGTTCAGGATTAGGGTTATGTTTCAAGCTTGACAACATACAACTTGAGATTAGGTCAATAACAATAACAATCATTAAAGTAAACAGAGTAATAGCTGAAAATATATTGAAATTGATCTACTTAGTAATTAGTAAATCCAAAATATTCGAAAAAAAGTATGCTGTATCTTTGATGAATAAGATATCGCTTGATGCAATCTTTCTGCCCCACTCTAGTCTTATTTCTCCATGTCTTTCTCTATATCTTTCTCTTTATACTTCTATTGCTCTCTCTCTCTCTCGCTCTCTCTCTCTCTCCCAATGACCCAGGGTTTTTTTTAGAGTTTTTTGAAGAACAAAAAGGTTTGGCAGCTTAATTACAAAGTAATTTTTGGTTTAGGATTTGGTTTTACGTTAGCAAACAGTTTAGACTAGAGCTATAATTGATTCTCAGTTTGAAGTTTAGTTCTGTGAAATATAAAGGACAGTTTTTTTAATCTTTAATTTTACTTTTTCAAGATTATCTATCCCTCTTTCTTTATTTATCTGTATATATCTCTCTCTCTATCTCTCTTTGCGTTTATTGGTTTCATGCTTGGTTGACTGCAGCCTACCCCATTGGAAGCGATCATTTTGGAGATCAGAAAATTGGTTTCACCAAGGAAAAGTAACAAATAATACATTATATTTTGATATATTATTGGAAAAATTAATAAAAATGTATTTAATAGAAATTATTTGAAATTTGTTACAACTATATTAAGAATAATTCTTAAAAAATAAAGATAATACAGCCGATCAAATTGAGCCTTACTTCGTTCCTACATTACACACTCAATCTTCCATAACTAATTTTGATTGAACGGTGCAGCAGTCTGGACGCAATTTCGTTTGAAAAATCTCCTTTTTGGAGCAGATTTGCAGTGTATCCTTCTCCTACCTGAACCATTTGACAGCCTGTCGCCAAAAATCCCGCGTAAGATTGATTACCCGATCGGTGGGAAGTGGCGACATACACGATGATGTAAGTAGCTTCGAGCGGCTCAATCCAGCGGCCCATATTCCGATCACTCTCGTTGTAAATATTTTCCATCAAAAATTCATACCCATCCGTGGTGCCCGCTTCGTCAAAATTACGACTACTCAAAGCTGCTACGGCGCGCATGAGAACGCGCTTTCCCAGGGTGACGGAGCGTAGATAAAGTGACTGATAAATCAGGGCAATTTTCCACGCCTGGCAAACCAGGTAGGATGGGTAGGAGCGACTTATGAGTCACTGCGCTGCTGTGACTTTCTACCGCCAGCTCTCCAGCCCGATTAGCCAACTCGGCCGTAGAAGAACCGCTCCACTCCAAAGGTGCACGACGCCTTGAGACTCCTGTGTCACACTAGCGCCACATGGGTGCGGTTTTTCCCCGACGCAAACACAGGAAACATCAAACGGACCCGTAGTGCTTTTACTCGACACCGGGTGGAATTATTATTGGAATAAATTTGACTCGCGCCTTCCGACGTACTCGGACACACACACACACACCCTGCTTTAGTTTCAACCCACGGGCCAATTTTTACTGCATTCACTCACATATGCGCCGCAGAGTCTATAAGTAGGTGCCACCAGGCTTCAGCCGAGTGAACTGCACAATGTTCCCCGGGTCCTTTTGCTCGGGCCGTACGACAGCACGAGGAAGTTGTGTTTTTTAATTGCTTTCCGGTTTCGCATGGACAACTCATTGCATACGTCAGCTAGTACGAGTCTTGAAGGCGCCGCCACCCATTCGTACTGTTGAGTGCACTTTTGAGGGAGGCAAATGTTAACCAATTTGCTTCCGAGAGTGTCACCGAATGTTTCGTGACCTGGTGGGGATTGGTAGCAAAAAAAGGACTCCACAAGTTGAAACTACTAGCCGGGCAGCAACTTACACGTTGCTGGTGGGCAAGTTGGCAAGTCCGTTGTTGCTGTTGGTTTCCGTTTCCGTAGAGTGCTCCTTAAATTCAACATTCCTAGTTATGTTTCTTAAGTGTGCGATTAGGGCTTGTTGCTTGGTGACGTGCCCGGTCCCCACAGGAAGTGACATTATTGGACACATTATGGACTTTACTTTCAGCTTGGCTCGTACGACGTGCTGGAGATGGCAGCAGTTGAAACAAATGCGGTAGTTAGGGAATAACTAGGACATAACTTATCGTAAACGGAACCTCATTTCCTATAGTTGTATCTGATCAAGATACACATCTTGAAATTAGATTTAAAACTAGTTTTAACTTCAAATATAAGTAGATAGAATCAATTGTTGAAATCGGTGTACTTTTTATTTATCATAGGACATAGTTTTGAAACCCGCATTCTTATTAGGCAATTATTTGTTCTTTCTGGGTAGTTCAATCTTCTTCTGGGCGTTTCCGATATGGTATTCAAGTGCTTGATATGGTATGAAGTAATCTTTGCAAGTAATCAATTGACCAACTTTATTCCTTCAACGTGAAGGAACCATATTAGAGTGTTTTAACCATAATTTTTACGTATTTCCGAGACATTCTTACTACAAATATGGATAGATGAGGATTTTTTTTTCAATAGTTTGCTTATTAATTTTCTTATTTTCAACAGTTCCGCCAAAGAGAAAGAAAAAACTCCACTTTGAAAACCCATTAAATCCTGAGAATTGAAATAAAACTCCCTCTCTTTGCAAATACGTCGCTGGACCAGAAATTAAATCCCTGGGCTTTAGAACAGTAGCAATTAAAGTATTCTCCTTGCTAATCCAACTGGAAAAGCTGAAAGGATTGCTCCGATCATGCTGCGTCGGACCAAACAACGTACCGACATCGCATCGAAACGCCCTGACCACAAGGCCGGATTTGTATTTTTGGAGCTTTGAAGCCATTCATTATCCGAACGTGTCGCCCGGCTGCCTCCTTCAAGTGGCTGTAAACGAAAAGTTCTCCCTTTAACCCCCTAGGCGGATTCTCCGTCCAAACTGCTCATGTAATTACGGTGACCTAAAGAGAATAGCAATCAATTCCGGGCAGTACTACGCACCGCATCGTTGTGTGCGGTATTTTAAATGGAATTTCCATGTTTGTGTGTTTCGCTTAGATTTGCATTCTCGTCCCTCGCACACACGGGCTGTCCCGGTGCACTCTGCTAACCCGAGCGCAGCTTCCAGTGAAAAAGGAAGCTTGCTTTGTGTTGGTCGGCCATTGCAGCCTTTCCATCAAGAGGCCAGTTCAAATGAGCACCGAATGTCCGGCCGTAGTTCACACAGACACAAATCAATAATTCAAGCGGTGATTGAAAGTAAACATGTTTCCTGCCAGCGCAAAGTGTTCGATCAGGGATGGCGAGGCACCGAAGGGGTTACATACCCAGCTGGGAACTACAATCGAGTCTGAGCTGTCGCTGTGGACAGCGCTGGCCCCATTGTCGATGGAACCGATTAGCTGCAAACCGATGGATGGCTTTCCATGGCGCGTTGCATGGCGATCCTTCGAAGCACAACGACACGGACTGACCGTAGGCCTGCGACGATGGCAAAGTAAGCATCCAATCAATCACTTACATCCAACACGGCTGCCAAGTCAATGGCTTAGCCGCAGCATTAAGGCACGCCGTGTGAACTACTCCTTTCGGGCCGGCAATGGAGACATCCAGCGGAGCAAGAATATGCTGCTGTTTGCATACTCCCCCACCGGTGTTGACTCAGTACGCCCGGAGGACAATATTTTTGCACCAACCCCGGCCTGACGAAAAACCAAACCCCGTCCCTGCCCAGTGGACATTTTTGTTTTTCTTGCTGCCTTTCCCGCAACCCTCCGGGTGCCGACATACACTTTCTCTG
This sequence comes from Anopheles dirus, assembly GCA_000349145.1. Classification (NCBI taxonomy): domain Eukaryota; kingdom Metazoa; phylum Arthropoda; class Insecta; order Diptera; family Culicidae; genus Anopheles; species Anopheles dirus. The sequence continues at coordinate 2,887,709 of KB673534.1, forward strand.
CCTCTCATAATCAAGCCACAATGGATGTTGATTTAGTGCGTCAAGACTCGCTCCGGCTGTTGGGACCACCGGAAGCGAGTCTTGGAACCGGGCGAGCTGAAAAGGCGATCGGGGAAAATGGGCAAACAAAGAGGCGAACGGTTGCCATTCTCTTCCCGCGTGTACGGCTGCTGCCTTTGCGTGGCGAAAAAGTCCCTGGATAATTTGAATCGTATTAACGTCGCTATTGTTTCTTTATCAACTCTTCGCAAATACTCGGCCCTTCGGTTGGTGGGTGTTGGTGGGATGAAAGGAGCCAACAGCGGGCGAAGGAAACAGTAATCAACAACATCGGGCGCATTCAAAGTCCTGAATAAACAATGTAAACCGTCGCGGGCGCGAGGATGAAAGAAGGCGACGAGCGCAAAAACCCGAAACCCCGGCTGGTAACTTTTCACACCCGTCGCATAAATCTATCGATTTGATGAACTGAAATCGAATTTAAATATCGCCCACACCGGGGCCGTAAACGGCTACCTCCGTGCGCTACCGGGCACCCGGCGTTCCAGTAATGCCACTCGAAGCGACTCCTGTCGTCTCCTGTCGTTCACTGGGGTGGCTTTGCCGGAGGACACTCGGAGTGGGGTGGAGTGATCGATCAAACGATTTCCATTCGATTGGCCGAACGAGGCTTAGCGTGGAGTCAACCTATTCATTGTCGAGTCGCGTTTGTGAATGGCAAACCATCGGGTGTCGGGCCGGGATGAGAAGGGAGTGAAATGCGATTTGAAATGTCCCTTGAAATTAATATCCTCGTATCGATGGTGTTACGCTGCGCTATTGATTTTGTCCACGGCACGGATGGCTACGACTAGAAGGTTATTGTGTGAGGATTAGTGGAAGATTATTGGCATCCAGTGGGGATGGAATGTAAGCATGTCCGGCGGAGAGTCGTTCAACGCGATTGGTCTTGACGAGGAAGCATGCGTTTGATCAATAAAGTTCATCTTTAAGGGATCTTTAAAGAAGAGAGCCGATTTAATACGATGACCAATTTGACAGTTCAGATGATGACCGTATATTTGAAAACTATACGAAGCTTACATTGATTGTTGAAAACAGTAGATCAATATTGATGTTCACATAAACACGTACCCATATCAGTTTGAGTCTCCTGGATATATGCTGGAAGACCTAGTCGGCTGGAGTCTGGGAGGCCTTAAAGGTCTCTAGAATATCTTCTTCTCCAACGCGGCTAAGAGGACTTCGACAGATTTGAGCAGGATCGATGTCACAGAGGTATTCAATGGTTCAATGGAGTTCGAATGGTTCAATGTCTCAAAGGTGTATGTGAGTTCTGAGACTAGGAATGCTTTATATAATCCCGGTTTCATCTGTCGCGACAGGTTCGTAATATGACCGGTCGATTGCCAGCATCGATTGCCAGCAGCGCGTAGTTCAACATCAATGTCGTAGTTCAACATCAATCGAAGCTGACTTTTGACCCAAGATAGGTGAAGTTCTGATATTTCAACGGTGCGATCTTAAAGGTTAACATGACATGTTCGGAAAAGATTAAGTCTAGCAGTAGAGGGTTATTCGAGTGCTTCCACAGTCCACTCACCTTCGCTCTGTTCCATATTTGAAACAACATTTCTTCAACATACCTCAGCAATGCATCGAAAACGAAATCAAAAGTATTAACAGGAGTATAAAAAATAGAATTATTTATAACATTTCCACCATTTCCCAAGAGGAACTGGCTTCTGAGCGTGTCTAATTATCTGATCATTTTGATTGTTATCAGTTCTTCTGGCTCCTGACATTGTGCTTAATTTGCATTCCATTAATTTTTCAAACTCCAACTCGTAGACAATTACTGCTGACCTTCACCAGTGTCTAGGCGTTTGGCGAGTCGGGTAGTGTTTATTGTAAAGGGAAATTTTAATTCTTCCATTCTTCCACTGACAGTGTCCCCTTCTTTTAAGTGAGTCATGCTAGATAAATTGCTTCAACGACAGCAACAAAAAACAAGCCACTTCTCCCACTCATATTCTCCTCAATGCCGTGGAAGTCGTGTAGGTGTCTTCGCCCTATCGGGCCAGTAATAAGATGTCGGTTTTATCTGCATTTCAATCCATGTTACTCCATTATTCATTTCCTAACAGGCGCTAGCTTGTACAATGGGCCGGTTGTTGGTTGGATTTTCGAAACACTTCCGTACGTAGGGGTAATGAACACAAGTGCCGTAAGGATAAAAGTACTCCAGTCGAGAAGCGAAAAAAAACAACACACACACACACCATCCGCCCCGAGCGACAGGCCACATCCTTCGTCAGGCGAGTCCGAACAAAGCGTGGAACCGTTGCCGAACTTTTCGGGTGTGATTGAGAGAAGTTCTCCTAATCAAGACATTATCGCACAGCCAATGAGAGCCACTTTAAGACCCATCTCTACACCCTGGATCTACCAGCGCCCTGGACGGGTGGTGTGTGGGGTGATAAAAAAGCAAAAAGAATCGGAAGCAACACACGCACAATGCGAGCACACACAATGGTCGACGGCTGCCACTCGAGCGGGTTTTCGACATTTTACGAAAATTAATGAACCGTACGAGGCTGGCGTTTGCTTCGATTTTTTCTCCCCGTTTCGTTCCACATCCGGTAGTCCATTCGACTGGAACGGCAGGATGCGACATTAAGGAACGCATGCAACGATAGCATTGTTTGTAAACATACGCGTCTTTCATTTCCCTCCTTCCAGATGCGCGAGCAACCTCCCAAGAACCATCTCCAGTAGGATCAATCTCGAATAATGTGCCTCCGGGCGACGTAGCCCGAGCTACCGCGCTGCACAAACATCTGCTGAGGTTTGCCCGCACGCTGATAAGTGTGCGAGATCGGTGTGCCGAAACACTCAAGGTACGAGGACTAATTTACCCTACTTCGAAAAGAACGCCACCCCTCGCACGAGGAAGCTGAAGGAAAACAACAAAACACGCACTCACTGCCGCAGCCGTATAACAAATGAATGCAATAGCAAACAAGGGCGATGCGATACGGTCATGAAAAATGCATTATCCTAATCCATCAGGACCACCCTCCGTTCCGGACCGGCTTTGGCAACCTTTGGAGCACCTTCGGGCGCGTTGCGATGAGTTTTTCTTCCGGGGGGAGGTGAAAATATTTGTATAGTTTTCGGCAAACTTGCCTCCGGGCGCTATGCATCTATGTGTGGGGGTTTTCGCTTTATCCACCCCCGACAGGATAGCGCGGGTGCCCGCGCTCAAGGAATCGATCAAGAGAAAGTACGGCAATCAACGGCAACTTACACGAACACCATCTGGTGCCGATAGATTGCGTATCAGTGACGGGAAATATGTTTTATCGCATACATTACCATTATAAATGAGTGTTTTTCGCAGACGACATTTGCGATTGTTGCAAAGTTTCACAGTACCGACACCATGGGTTAAATCGGGTCGTGCTAGGAAAAAACATGATAAAACTGCGGTTGAAATACGCTGTTAATGGTGTGCCTAAGTTCATTATTTGTATTATTTTTTAATGAGGATTTTTTTAAATGTTATTTCTTTCAACTTTTCTATTTAATGTTTTACTTCTAACGTCATTACTTTTTTCAAGGATTTCAACATTTTTCAACATTTATTTGAAAATAATCTTCTGCATATATTTTGTTTATATTTCCATGTTAAAACAGTTCTCTTCGATTCAATTAATCTTCTAAAATTGAATTTATGTCATTAACTTCAATGCTCGATGCCTTGAATAGTTAAAGAAGACAATTATTATTCATTGTAAGTTTAAATTAATGACTTCAATTAATAAATAACAAGTTGAAGTTTTACACTGAGTTGTTGCCTACAAAATTCAACAACTGAGCAATTCAGTATATCTTCAATAGGAACCCAGATTGAAAGTAATATTTCCTAGACATTATAAATCCAATTGAATGTGGATACCCGCAGAATATCTGCGTAAATGTATATGTCAAAGTTTGGAAAAAAGATTGAAAGACATTAAGAGGCTCATCAGATTCTCTAGAAAGTTCTTCATTAGGTGATGTCTTTTTTAATTCGCGAATGAGAGAGTTAGAGTAAGAGTGTACAATATTAGATTTTTGATTAGTTTCCTTTTATATTTATCTTCTCTATAGCCGTTTAAAGTGCAACTACTTGATAAAATAATAAAAATACAAGCTGACGCCCGTAAAGCTATATTAAAACTGATCTGAAAAGACTGAGATCTTGAAAGTTCATCGATATGTAACGTCTAGTTTTTAGGTTATGACCCTTCAAAATAAATTTGGTTATTTGAGGGAGATTTAGCCAATTTTTATAGATATAAATAGAAGTTCTCCTGGATGAATTGAAAATACCTGGCTGTGTTTCCATGAACTTTATGGACAGTAAGTACCAAATAGAAAGAAATTAAAACAGTCCATTGCATTTCACATTCATTTGCAACCGTAAAAAACCTAGCTGAAAATAATATAAGTCTATCTTACATCGATAAATTGGAAACCATCACCATTGTACTTGTTGTTCGGGCCCACTGTCCCGTAGCACGGCCTACAACGGCTACTCCATCCCACTGCTGATCTGTAATCCTTATGCACTCGAATCGTCCATCGGATACGCGGCCATCATCTTCGACCGGTCGCCCAGTCACAGTCGTCAGCAGTATTATCGAACCGTAATCACAATTGTCATCAGCTTCGGACCGAAAAACCAATCCAACGACCGAAAACTACACCAACCACGAAACATCGCCGTGCGACAACCGTTGCTTTTACGATGCCGATCAAATTTCAGCTCTTGCTCTCTCCCCCGAGGCGATCGGTGGGTAGTTGGGTAGTTGCCGCTCTCGTGTTTGTGTAGTTTGGCGCGTTTGGACTATTTTCAATCGAGACGGCAAAAATCCAGCTCACAGTGGGTCGATTGACCCATTTATCGGTCGCGACTAGCGGCGCTGGTTGGTGCGGGGTGTTATCTGATATCTTTTATCCCATCGCATCAGACGCGCGACGTTCGCCTGCGGAACGTGCTGGAATGGTTTTAGAGCAACAATAAAAAGTCTGTCCGCTGTTGTCATCAATTTTTGGCGAGCTGCTCAAAATAGCGCGGAGTAAGCTGATAGTTGCGATTTACACTGTCTTTAAGCACCTGCAAACTTATATTACATTAGAGCGTAGAATGCTATTATTGGTTCCAGCAGCTAATGTGGGCAGTTCAACAAATCGATCTCCCAAAAGTTATTTCCAAATCTTCCAAGTTCCAGAAAATCCAAGTTATCCACCTAACGTGTGATATATCTCCAATAAAAAAGTAGAGCATTGAGGAAGTTAGAAGGTAATCTTATCCTGAGCAACTTTTTCTTAATATAGCACAAAAAAAGATTACTCAGATCGTTGACGATTGCAGAGTCGAACCATCCAAGCGTTGATTTCTGAATATATTGCCCACGGCGAACTTGTAAATCGCAAAACAATCGGCCCATATCTTCGCTCTTCGATCACGGTTGATCGCCAAGTTGGTGGTCCAAAGGCTTCACCGTGGCCCAGCAAGACTTCCACGACAGCATCGAGGGGATAGAAATTTGACAACACGAACTGTGCGGTGCAAAAAGAAAAGATTGCGACTAAGAGACATGCACACACACATGCACACCCTCACTTCCACTGAACACGTAGACAAGACGAAATTGAGAGATAATGCTGAAAGCTCGTGAGGTGAACGCTTCGCCGGACGGCACTAGTCGGCAACTCAAAGCAGCGCTGGATGTGGGGCAAACGGAAAGCATCGTCGTCAGGAGATGACAACCGTTCGAGATTAAGATTGTGTTATCGAAAAGAAAACGAATGATGATGTGTAACTGCTCGCCAGCCCCTGCTCGGCTGCAGTCTCGGATGATTGTTTCAATCACGACAACGTGGATGCCCGTTAGGGAAGAAAGGGCTAGGAGCGTTTCCTGCTGCCCCAGGGATCTGGAGCATTCCCAAGCGTCCACCTGACGGCTGACGTTTCGCGTTAAAAATCGGGATCAATCGGCAAATCAGTGATCCTCCTGGAAGCTCCGCATGGCAAGAATGGTCAACGAAACAAAAAACAAACTGTTTGCAAACGACTGCGAGAACGGCATGGCTGCAGAGAGGAGGAGAGTAAATCCGTGATGTTAAAATAAAATTTAATTGACAGTTAAAATGGCAGCGCTGTGGCGATTCCGATCAATCGCTCTCGGGCGAAAACCGGCCCATGGCGGAGTGCTCCGCAGTGCAACGAGCGGTGGGTCTTATCCGTGGAATGTAAACGAAACAAATCCGCCATGAGAAAATTGCTGCCCCGTTCTGCTGAGATGTCATTCTATGATGTGCTGTTGTTTCTTTTTTTTACAAATACAGTTCTCTACACTCCTCGATATGATCGTCGAGTGAGCTCTCCACCGGGCAATTGATTACACTATTCGCATGCGAAAGAGGAGCGAAATAGAAATAATAATCAATTGCCGATTACAAGATTAACGCTAAGCTGAACCGGAGGAGCATTGGTGTATTAGAACCGATTGATGCAGCGAAAGGATGACGCTGTTGCTGCTGGGCAATATTTTGCGCTAAGCTCTATGCGTTTATACTATCGTGTATACATTGGATGAGCGCTGGGATCGGACATTGATTAAGGGAGGGTAATTATTTGCTATTTGTGTAGTGTACTTAGTCTACTCGATTGAAGCCTACTTAGTGATCGAGGGTAAATTGAAGTCGAATTATGATTCTCCGATTATTCTTTTTTGTTGTGCATACTAATGCCTAATGTGGAAAATTACACAAAACTCAAGTCCCTAGCCTCAAGATCCACGAAAATTTAACTTTTGGATTGACTGAATAGCTAGAAGTGAGGCGGAAATATATCATCAATAATGTATTTTATCCAATTTGCATTGCATTCAAATTTGCATTCAAATTTGAAACAGATCGAAAGGTTTATTTATATACTAACACTAACACTACTAACCTGCAGTTAAACGTAAAGCCGTTTCCAGACGTACCGCGAATTTCACATTGCGATTGGCGCTGGACGTAGCACAGATTCTGCAGAATCTGCCAAAATCGCGCCAAACTGTTCTACTCCGGAGTATCTTTGTTATTGTTTTTATGCATGTTTGTCTTATGTCTGGCAACAGGAACATTATTTTGCGCATGATTAAAGCCGTTTCTACACGTATTACTCGTGCATGGAAACTGTTATATTGCGAAGCTGTCAATCAGCTGAACTGTACTATTTGCCAAATTTGCGGCGCCAAATCCTTTGGCAGTAAATACACACACCGTGAACGAAATCGAGCGCGATTCGGGTTATTTTTCGTATGGAGTTGCTCACGTCACAGCTGTCAAAATTGGCAAACGCCAATCGCAGCGTGAAATTCGCTGTACGTCTGGAAACGGCTTAAGACACAAAACATTAATGACGAAATTCCAAGCACATAGTAATTTTTAAGGAAGTTTAACACATGACATGTTCAAATCTCGCGTCGCGAGGTATTTAATTCAAAACGAAGTTCCCAGTTGTCTTGAACGTGTAGATCTCTCTCTCTCTCCCTCTCTCTCTCTCTCTCCCTCTCTCTCTCTCTCTCTCTCTTTTTATCTGGCCCGCTCACAGTTGAGCACGTCGTGCTGACATGGCCTGGTCACCAATCGTTCTCCAGGATACTCGGTCCATAGCTGCAGTCCTCCATCCGCGGTTGTGCCCGATCTCCGTCAGGTCGAGCTCTACTTGATCCAGCCAACGAGCTCGCTGCGCTCCTCTGCGCCTCGTGCCGAACGGGTCGCTGACGAGAACCTTCCTGGTGGGACAAGAGTCCGGCATCCTCATCACGTGTCCCAGCCAACATATCGTTTCGGCCTTCGCCACCGTCAGGATGTCAGGTCCGCCAAACCGCTCAGCTAGCTCATGGTTCATTCTCCTCCTCCACACACCTTGCTCGCACACCTCACCGAAGATAGTCCGTAGTACCCTCCGTTCGAAAACAAGGAGGGCATTGGCGTCCTCTGTCAGGTATGTCGCGCATTTAGTGCGGGGTTGGAGTCTTCTGGATCGCAGGAGTCTGTGAAGCACGTAGTAGGCACGATTCCCCTGAACAATGCACCTCCGGATTTCGCTGCTCATGTTGTTGTCCGAAGTTACGATCGTACCGAGGTAGCAGAGCTCCTCTAAAACCCCGAGATCGTCGCCGTCAACTAATACTCTGCTCCCCAGGCGGGCTCTATCTCGGTCAGAGCCTCCGGAAAGCAGGTACTTCGTCTTCGTCGCATTGATCAAGCTCGATCGAGCGAGTAGCTCAGACAGTTTAATTTAACTGTTAAAAACTCCTGCGATGAAGAGGTGAACGAGGAAGACTTCAACTATGATATAGTTAGTATACAGTCTGCAACATAGCTTTGAGAACACTTGTTTGTTGAACGTAATTTCCAGCACTTTTACTGTTTTTTTTGTCATGGTTTAAATTGCTTAATGTTACAAAGCCACATGAGAATTTACGATTAATAGTTTTTTTTCAGACAATCAATCGTTCGTTCAAAAATTTGTTTAAAAATATAGCCAATATCAAATGGCCCAGCATACTTCAGTCATATTTTTGAACGGTTTTTTTTAAACGTCTTATAACCCCTCTTATGCTGTTTTCATGCCAAAAATTGGCTTATATCAATGCGGAAGCCACGGTTTGCTGCTCACAAAGTCGTGTAAACAGAAATTATCCAACATCCATAATAAAATAGTGATAAAAGAATTTATAACAGTCGAAGAATAACATTATCGGCTTGAACATTACCCATTGTTTGAGAGACATCATGAATTCTAGACATAGTGGGTCTAGAAGGCCATTTGTGGGCAGGCCATTTTTATCAACCCGGTATCGAAATGGTCAATCTAACCACAAAACAACTCGACAACTTTACATTCTAATACTCGCTGTCAATAAAATGGTTTTCCTGTCGAAAATCGAAAATGATGTTTTTTGTATATTTTTAAATTTCATTCACGTGTTCTACCTCACAGGTGCGTTGATCGGATTTGCAAATAAAGTGCGACGCCACACCTCCCGCTTGAATTAGCATGCAGATCCATTTTCATAATTTATCACACCCCAAAACAGGACGCACCGTGGACGCAGGATGAAGGAGAGACGGTTCGCAGCAAATTTCGCGTGCTGATAAACGGAGAAGCGCGCGCCGACGGACGGACAACATGTTGCCCACAAAATGACAGTTCATTCGATGATTTAGTTATGCCGTTTTCGGCGTGTACGTACGTATGTTGTACTATTATTTTTGTTCCCCCTTCACGCGCCGCCCATCCCAACCCCGCGGCCGTGGCCGTGGGATCCGCGTGAGCTTCCTTCCTTGCCGGGCCGCACATTAGAGGTGTGGCTGCAAGTAGATTGTGTTGTATTTATCGGTAACATTAAAATAATTCATGGCACCATTAGTAATAAAATATTTATGAGCGCACGGGCAAATTATGCACGCAAAACAAACACGCGCCCGTTGCGGTGACAAATGAGCCGGGCCCGTCTCGATGCCGTTTTGATCCGGATGCGTGTTTTTTCTTCTTTGTTTTGCTGCATTCGGGTATGGTGCGTCATTCAGCTGCGGCATCAGCGTCGATAAGTTGTGATAAATACACAAACTACATTTATCAGGTCAAACTGCGATATGTTTGCCGTCGTTTTGCAACGTCCAGTAGACGGGGCAACTATCGGGGCTTGTGGGTTTGAAGCGTGACCGACGCCAGCCGTCGATGGTTTGCCCTGCGAGTGTATGTGATGAATGCAATGGCGCATATTGCGGTCGGCACCGAAATGTTTCTAACGTTGATTTCGCTCCTTTTTTCTGCCTCGTCCCAATCCGAACCGATGTTGGCAATGAAAATCACACCGTTCCCAGTAATGGGCGCGCTTAATGCAGCTATGCTAATGTAATAAGCTTTTAACAGGTGTGCGTTTTTTTCTTCTTCGTGCATTTACATTCCAACCAAACTCCGGTAGCACCACCGGGCGCCTACATAATGCAATCAGCTTTATGATTCGCTTCCGCCGATGTCGTCGGCGGTTACAGTACAAAGTGGTTGACATAAATGAATTGAAACGGATTGATTGATACTGTGGCGCGGAATGCATTCTGCGGTTGTCCGTTCGACACGTATCCGATCGTTCTGGGAGGAGGTGCGTTGGAGTGGAGCCCGTCGATGGTAATAAACTGCCCGAATTATGGATGTAAACGATGTTATTGTGTCAGTCGGCGGATTGACAGTGGTCATAATCGTCGTTTGATACAGCTGATAGAGACGGCTTCTGAACGCATGCTGTTCCAACACGAGATCAATGACTTCGGTTAACTACTGCATTATGAAACATGCTTATTGATTGTCATCTCTCTAATTATGCAGCGCAGGAAAATACACCAGTTTTTTAGATTACTATCTAAACATGGTGATCAATTCGGTTTCATTATGCAAAAGTGTAAGGACATTTGCGATATGAAATGTCATGCATGAGCAATGCAATACATTTTACAGCTACCGATAAACTATCGGACAGTTGGTCGTCAACTAATTGATCTCTATTAATTATGCATGATTGTTTTTATTAACAATATTATGCACCATGAAAAACCCATGTAGAATCCTACTTGAAAAAGTCAATTGCATAAAGTAAATAATATTTCAAATACAGCCTTGAATTGGAGAAATATTTCGAATGATTTTTTTTTCGGCAGTCTTTCCAATCCGAAACATTTGTGGATAAAGTTAAGAGCAAATCTTTGTCCACCAAATGTGAATAAAATTTTCACGATGATTTTAAGCAAAATTTTCCTACGTACCATATACTTTGAAAGCAAAGATAATTACTACTACAAATGTGGTAATAAGATCGAAACAAGCTATACAAACAACGAAAAAGGTTACTAAGGATGTTCTGAATTTTAATGAAGCTATTGCATACACTTTTGCATGACAACACTTTTTGCATGACAAGTCGGTCATCCCGACCCAAATGGGGCCAAGGGCACGAGTAAGCCTGTGTACTCTTCAAATATGAGATTAAGAGGCCATCCGTGACTCGAAGGTGGAAACTTGAGAAAGGTCTTCTATAAGTCAATCATATACGCTGATGACATAGACATCATTGGTCTGCTGCTCTTCTATGTGGCGGATGTCTACCAAAGGCTTCGGACTGCAGTTGAGCTAGAAAACAAGTTGATGGTGGCAGGATCAGCCTTGCCCTTCTAAAAAAAACCTAATAGCCTACTTGGAGTCATGTGCAGACAGGGGATTACACCTTTTAAGTCGTCTGAAACTTCACCTCTCTTAAGTCAAAAATCAGGTCCTAAAATCGGAAGATTTTTTTCCACTTAGCGAGAAACCAGTACTCCCAGTACTGACTTACACCTTTGAGACATTGAACCCGTCCAAACCTGACGAAACCCTCTTAGTCGTGCTCGAGAGGAAGATGCTCAGGAGGATTGTTGGTCTCGTATGTGTGGAAGGACAATGGAGGAGCCGCCACAATGACGAACTCTATCGTACAGCGATGATCTTACCATTGTGCAGCACACTAGACTCGTCAGGTTTGTGGGGACATGAGTGGGCTGGTCATGTCAATAGAAAGACACCGGACGACTCAGCCCATTAAAGTCCTTTTAGGTCGTCCACATGGACAGAGGAGCCGAGACAGTGCCAGCCTGTAGCGCCTGATAAGAATGTATGATGATATTTTTCAACGTTTTTAATATTTACGTAGTATTCCGGAGGCACATAACATGACCAAAATGCCTAGAATCTTATTTAAAAATTAAGCCATTAAAGTTTAAAGCAAATTTTTCTGGCTGCTTTGTTAAAAATGATTTTGAAATATTGATATGAATATGATTTTCGTCATATTATTGAAGGAATCAACAACAACTATACAAATAATCGAAGCCAACGATAAGAAATAGGATTGATTCGATGTAAAAATGTTTCTTGATTCGATCGTATTTCATACCATCATTTCAAATCAGAAGTTCGACGAGGATGCGATGTGTCGAAACGAAATGAATAACTCCCGATGAAGATGATGAAATAAGGTTTAGGCAATAACACACGAGAAACCTGGTAAGCCTTGCACCCAAACACACCACACAAATCGATAACCGGCGCCCGAAAAATATAGTTTTAATGACTTATTTTCACGTGCCTCGTGAGAAGGCTGAAAACATAACCGATTAATTATAAATACATGTTTACTAATTCGCTTGGTCAACCAGTTATTTCACCCTCTCTATCGCTCTCTCTCTATCTCTCTCTTTTGATAAAGTCGTTTTCTCCACCTCGCGATGATCGCGCGCATTGGGGCGCCCCGTAGCACACGGCGAGCAAAGATGAAACAGGTGACTCCAGCGGGCTCCTCAGCTGCAGTCATCAAAACGCGACTGTAAAATGATCAAATTTATAATTCGAAATGTGATAAAATCTATTATTTACGACTTCGGCGCGCAAAGGGAGGATGGGAAGCACCCACTCTGTGTGCGAACAGGCATCATCGGTGTAGCGGGAAACGTGATCGTCTTATCGACGGCCAGCAACAACTCCCCCGACGGAACCGACAAAAAGCCATCTCCCGACGCCGTCCGGCCAGCGTCTGCCCACAGCGGGACATTTTGCCGTTTCTCTTCGGGCCGGAGTTTCGTTGGCGGATCGCGCAACTGGCGCTCCAGCTCGATCGGCCCACGGCCGTCGTAAACAGACTTGCAGCGTGTCGGGAAGGAAAGCAAGTTTTCTCGAAAACGTACCATGAATAGACAAACGGTGACACCGGCGGTGTTTTAATGGGAAAGCATAGCCATAATCGTTCTCGCTGGCGTGGCCTGCTTGGCTGTTGTTTTATTTGATAAAGTTATAAAACACAAATTTACGATCGTGTCGGGTCGTTTGCTGCGAGCGATGGGACGTGCGGTGCATTCCGGGACGCGTCTGCTCCAGATGGATGATCCTTTAAATTAATTTTATTTTTGATATGTTGGAAATAGGAATACTTGCTTACAATCAATTCGTATTATTGTAAAACATCAGGCAACCAACCAAATATTGAAGATTGAAGAAGACTTGCGGTGTTTTTCGTTTGAAACTGATTGGAGTGTCATAAATACAAATGAAATTTTAAATTGGTTCCCGCAACAAACAAGCATTTTCGTAGTTTTTTTTTGCAAGATTTTCTTCAGAAACAAACCTCTCAAGACGTAACCAGAATTTGAAATCAGCAGCCAATGATCTTAAAAAAAGGCTACAAATCAAACTAATTTGCATTCATTTGCATAAACCAATGGCGAACCGTGCGATGAAATTAACATATTTTCTTTGGACGAAAGTAGTCCTCGAGGGATGTTTAACATAAAAGGAATAAAAACTTCAAATAAGAGTCCTGAAATTGAGCATTGTTTTTATTAACAGTTAACATGATCAAAGCCATCAAAGCATGGTTTTCAAATGTTGTCAGATTTATCAAACTTTTTTTTCGAGTTTCGTGAATTAGTACGTACCCTTCAAAATTCTTCTAAGAATCTACTAAACATGTGACACCCGAGTCAAAAAAGTACAAACGAACTCGAACCGTCAAGTTTTGGGACGTAGAAAATAAGCTGCATTTCTTTCACAACCCGTAGCAACAACACAAACGTCAAGCAACGGGTGTAATCCGTAGCACGCGGAAACTTTTGCCTTCACCTTCAGCACGAGGAAAGCTCGCGCCTTTCTCGTGGAGCAATAACGACTTGCTGCATGCTGCACCATCCGTGAACGTGAAGCGGAAATGGCAAGTGCAAGAAAAGTTCCGTGCTCCAAAGGACGAACGCTTTAACAGTCGTAAGCGCCGGCAGTCAGCTCCCTAGTGGTCGCCCCGGACTCCAAATCGTATTGAATAAACTGAACTCAACCGGAAGGCAACCAACGGCGTGGTTATGTGGTTCCTTGCGAGAACTTCACCGTCTGGTGGCCGAACGTCTGAAGTATCCCTCGGTATCGTTTCTCGTTTCTGCCCGGTTTCCTGTCGGTTTCGGCATCAAAGGCTATATAGACTATAGGTGCTGATGAATTTCCTATGGTGATTTCGTCAAAAAATATAAATAGCATGTTCTGTAAAGTTAGTACCCAAATGGGAACCTTATTTCAAGCTTTAAAATGGTCAAAATAATCGACCTTTTCAGATCAATAGGTTCGATTTGTTACTACTACACACAGAAGAACTTCCCTCACATCCCATTTACCGTACATAACTAACCAGCGTCAGTTGCAGCCCTATGCCAAAAACCGTTCCAATGCTCTCGCCTGCGCCGCACACACTGAAGAAGAAGTTTCGCACTTGTAAACGTAAAGTTTGCTCCACTGATCCGGCTATTTTGCAGAAGTACATTTCACTGCTAAACGGTGGGTTTCACAGTCGTCCATCGTGTGTCCGTCGTCGTGATGGACCTCGGCACCCATGGGATGTCTTACACCCGGGCTCGAGACTGCTCAAGATGGCGGAAGCGGAAATGAGCGCAGTGGAAGGTTCAACCGCACCTCAAACCGTTCGAGTGCCAAGCGGGAGAAGCGGGGCAAAAAACCACCAGCGGCAACGGGTCCTGCCGGAAGTTCAAGCTGCAACCGAGCGGGAGTTTCGGTCCGGGCCGGGACGAAAACTCGGTTTCTGACCACGGGGAGGAAAATAAATTAGCAACATAATCGATTGTGAAAAAGCAAATGAAATATGACTCCAGGGTTGCCCAGCCGCACTGCTCGCTCAGTGGGAGAATGTGCGGAGGGAATCGGCCCGGAATGGGTTCTCGGTGCTGCTCCGAACCGATCCGAACCGCTGACTGCTGACAACACACAGATAAAGGAAGGCTTGGAGAAGTTTGGAGAGAACTCTCCACCGAGCTGATGTTTAGTTACGCTGGTGAAGTTTGAACCTGCTGCTGGTCGGGTTGGATAATCTTATATTGCTTGCCCAGTGTGGTGGGTCTGGATGGTTGCTTTAATTTTACTTTAATCTTGTGGATCTGCTTTTTATTCAACATTGCTTAACATTAATTTACGAAAACTGTTTTTTAGTTATATTGAGTTACTTTTTATACAAAAGTAACGCCTTTTGCAGAATAAATCTACTCGATTTTCATGGTGTTTTTTCCTTTCTAATTTTTCAAATCGAGGGACTGATTCAATGAATAAAATTGTAAAGTAATATCTTTCTACACTTATAATACAAACACAGTTTATATGTCGGATGTATTTTTTTATTTTTTCTTAAACGGTTAGTGCTTTCATATGATCTCATTATATTGAAATTTGTTTTGGAAATATTTGACTTTCTTTTTTATCAAACCTCGTTTTGTGTTGTACTTCGATACAGTTTATAAATCAATCTTCTTGTTTATATAATTGTTTTTATTTTTTTATAAGTTTCTTATATATTAGTTATTGCTTATTTTATATATATTTTTATCCTATGTCTATGATAAGTTTATATAAATAACAAAAATATGCAGTGCGTGCAAAGCCATTGAACATAAATTACACAGCTTACAAAAATCATCTGAAAGAAATAACCGAATGAAAATGAAAAAGGATTAGAAGTGTAAGTTATGAAAATTAGCAATACGACCAAGCCACTACTTAAAAAACAATAAAAATATAGACACCTTTGAAAGACATTTTTACAGTCAATATAAACATAAAAATGAGTCAGAAAACTAAACTCACATGTACAGCACTTGAAACTTCAGAATGAATTTTATTTTTTAAGTAAGCACGTAATTTATGACTGCTTTAATACAAAGTAGTAAAACATTCAAGTAGTAAAACTTGGAATGCGTTTGACATCGGTCACGCAACGCCCTACAGGCAATATTGCTTCCAAATAAACGTTCCTTTGAACCTTCATATCACGTCAAGGAAGGCTACGCCTTAGTTCGATAATCCGTCTAATCTTTCATCATAATTCGTTGATCGGAAACGGCTGGGAAAATCCTTCGAAAAGAATTAGATCCGTTGCTTCCACCACAACGGGCGCAACGATGAATGTTATTTATTGCCAGCAGGCTTCAAGGCTTTAGTGGAGTCAGTTTTTCGAAATCGAGAAAAATCGCAAGGACACTCCGAATGCGTCACCGTCCAGCGTTCCATCCGTGTGAGGTTAAGGAGTTCTAGCAGGGAGATACCGGGCAGACGATATTTCCTTTTTCGTCCTCCTGCCAGCCAGTGCCCGAAACGCAATTATTTTCACTCCCTATACGTTTCAACGTGCGCACGAAGTATTACGTTCTCATTAGCGCTAAGCACGTTTAATGCTGCTGCAATTAACAGAGGATAACAATTCTCGATTGCAGAAAGTGAAGCCACAGACACATTTCACACCGGGTTTGGCCCGGGTGCGGCTGGAATGGCTTTTCAGTAAGTGCAGTAAGTGCTGGGATGACGATTTCAACAAACTTCCTATGAAAACATTTATTTGGTCTGCCCTGTTTTCTTCTCTCTTTTGCAACCGCCACCTATCTGGTAGCCGCTGTCATTCGAGCGACGCGCACAATACACGCGCAATAGAGTCATTTTTACGCTCCTGACGGGCGCTAATAAATGTTCCCGCCCTCATGGAAGTTTGGATGCCGCTGGGCAAACTTTCGCGAGGCTTGGATAGGAAAAAAAACGGCACCTTTCGTCGAGTGAATAGCTAAATTGGCGTTAAAAATGTAAATCCTCAGCAGCGAAACTTCGGTTTTCACACTCGGGCACCGGCAGCAGCAGCCGCGCGAATGAGGAATCATTAAAAGTTTCGTCCGCATCCGGTGCGCTTCATCCGGCAGTTTATTACGGAGCGAAGACGGAGCGTTACACACACATACAAAAAATTCAACAACACACGATACTTCCGAGCGCGTCTGTTACTTTTCCAATTTTTGCACTAGCTCGGTGAAACTTTTTTTTTTTTCATTCGTTTTCGCACACTATTACGAAACAGGAAAACGATGCACCGAGTGGAACTGCAAATGGAATGCAAGTGAAAAATGCAACACTTAAACTCAAACGCTCAAACTTTGGTGAAATTGGATGGAATTCGTGCGAGTGGTTCATTAAAAGAATGACTGGTGGAATTTTGCATATGCATTTCCATTTAATCATCAAGATAGGTAATTTCGAAGATTAATGTTGCGCACCATTTGTTGGGGAATATTAAGAGTTGTGAAATACGAGATTGTGTTGATGATCAATGTTGAAGAGAAGCTTTCCGTTGTTTAAATGGCCATGAAAAACGTATTGCATTTCACATTTTGAGTATATTCAAGCAGAAAATCAATATGTTTTATGAATTCATAATATTTTCGTGTGCTTTTGCTCCCAATCTGACTGAACAAGGTTTCAATTTCAGACATGGTTACCTGCTAACAGAAACTCCTTTTTTAATTTTGTTTTCTGTACATCCTCGAAAAAAAGTTATAAAACATCCTCGTTTAATAAGCTGAAGGGCTTATTAAACAAATGGGCGAAACAAATAAAAAATAGAATAAAATAGAATAGAATAGAAAAATAGAACTTCCATTAGAAATTACTCCTTGAAAGCATTTTCTCTCTTGAATTTGTTTCTCTTTTACAACGATAAAAATGGAGTGCCTTTTATATTGTTTCGTTTAAATTAAAATACGATTTGAATGCTTTTTTCGTTTGAATTTTGAAGAATTTGAAGCTGCTGTTTGACTGAATAAGTCAGAGAATTGTGTTCTGCTACCCGTTCATAGATGGCGCCAGTGAAGCAAAAATGCGACGTTATTCCCTGTGCTCTGCTAAGGTGTTTTTAATAGTACATATTTATTCCTCTGCTTATCAGTAATGTTGGTGAACGCTTTCCCAACGTATGATTTCAAATAACCCTTAAGGAATGGCCCGACATTGAATTATGTCCTTATATTTCGATAATTTGTAGAAATTTCGTTTTGTTTTCATAATTTTTACTTAATTCTCCTCCTCGAGGCCATCGCTTTAGCGCAGGCAAGGAAATCACATTCATAGTCCATAGCCGCTAGTTTCATTACATTAACCATAATTTTGCAGTACGACATCCGGCAAACCGGTGTCCTGCTCGACCGGAAGGAAAAGCGCGGAAATTGCGAGGCGGGAAAATTGAATTAAATGATAAAATAAAATCTATATAATTTATAGATCAGTTAGCGAACGCGGTCCTGCCGCTTTATTTATTTTTTTTCATTTACCACATTAGTGACTGTTTCGTCGTACCGAGTCGAGGACTACAGGACGAAACAGGACAGTACGAATGTGTCGATGGATGATAGCGAATGAACAGTTCGGTCATCCATCTTGCGCTGCTTAGTAGCTGCAGCGAATCGCGATCTTTGCGACGATTTTTTTTTTCCTTTCTGTGCCATTCCGGTCGGTGTTTGGTTGAGTCAGCTGCATCGAGCGGGAATCGCCTCCCGGTGGCGACGATTTAATTTGATTTTCCACCTTCCCCATTTCCAAGTCGATCAGTGATGGTGGTCGTACATTCTGCAGCAGATGGGGTTTCCTTTCAGCCAGGATGGCTGACAAAGTGTAAATTAGATTCGAATCAATTTATTTTCAAATCATCGGTTCGAGGTTAATAAAAATTATTCTTAAAGATGGGGTTTCAGTTAATTTCATATTATTTGGTTACAAAATAAGGTCTAATCAAGGTAAGGTCGATTATCAATAATCAACGATTTCAGAATGACCATAGCTTAATTACACCGAAATTCAATTTTGTAATAAAATTTTCATAGAAGGGTAAATATCATAGGAACACAAATTGTTCATTTTCAAATAAAAATTCATCAAAATGTAAACTATCGCTTTATGATGCTTAAACTGTACGATCAATCAATTAATCTGTGCTTCGTTTGAATAATTCACCTCAAATTATCCGGTGCGCTAAATCAATCCCGATAAAACCAAAGTTTGCATTTGAATTGCCCGTCCATTCCTTCGAATAAGGGTAGCCATCAGTGAAACCTACGTTTTGGCAAAATATTTAATCCGCCCTCTGCCCGCGGTTCTCTCCCTCGTCGATCGATCATTAGGCCGCTGTGCATAAATATTCCCGCCGATCGTTATTATCGTAATTACGTTTCGCATAATTTAGCTGCGATCGAACGCGAAATTGAATTCTACCCTTAATTAGAGAACTGGCCGTTTAATTAGCTGGCCCCGGGTCCACTCACCGAATAGTTAGCGATTAGGTGCTTCGCGGATCATTGACCGAACGGGGGATTACGTGGTACGTCGTTTTAAACAATGTACTGCCGGGGGAACGCCCAAACCCCCATCAATGCTACTGCATTTACGCTGATTTGTAGGTTCGGGGTTGTGATTGAAAATGAGTCATTTCCATCATTTATTATTCTCCAAACATTCGTGTACATATCCCCTTCGGAACATGATACACTTTAAGTAACACTCTCGGTACGAAGTTTTTCTTTCTCTCGGGCAACCACGGCCAACATTGCTTTCCAGCACGTGCAGCGGAAACAGGGGCAGTAAAAAGTTCACTCCATTCGTGCTTCACCCGTCTTGGACAATAAACCTGAACCTGAGCATCATTTTTATTCCCTCTGCGCGGAAGTTTGCCGTCACCCCATCGAAGCGCCGTCCAGGCTGTTGCACAAGGGGCATACGGGATAAAGCATGCGTTCGGATTCGGCTGCAGTCCAGGAAACGGGCACGAGTGTATTGTGCTACGCTCCGTGCTTAACTACGCTACGAAACTTCAAAGTGCATCCGCAAATACTGTTGCCTCCTTCCAATGCACTCAGCCCGCCCGCGTCGCGCTGTCCGTTTTGGCTGCTGCGGTGGAAGTGCTTTAAGGGAACCCGTTTCCGGGGAGAAAGCGTGCTTCCGGTTTGCTTCGGTGCACGAATTTCAAGAACTGTAGAGCTGTAGTAACGGCGATGGGAAAGCTTGGTGTCGATTATACCAAGAACGACGTATAAGTGAGTCCTTTCAGTCCGTTTGTGAGTGGAGTTGTACATATATCCTTTCATTATGATGTCTCTTAGTACCTCAACACTATTGGCATATTTCAAATAACGTGGAATCCTTCAGATATTGAAACGGAGAATGAGGCTGTCTTTAATGGAAGCAAGTTTTGTTTGAAAATAAATATTTAAAAAATATGCGGTGTAACTCATCTGTCATGGTCATCATCATGGTCATCTGTCATTTGATGCGTCCTAGTTGTTGCCTCGTATCGGTCCAACTAAAATTATAAAATATTGTGTGTAAAATTAATCAATCGTTCTCTTCTTGCATAGCAATATTTTGTTCGTGTGTAACTGTGCATATACTAACCATCGTCCTGTGTATCGGTTTTCTGTGTGTCCATAGTTTTATCGTTTCCGTTTCGTGCCGTTCCGTGTTTGTTGTTGTTTACTTGTCTGTGAATGGCTCCTGTGTGTTCAGCCTGTGCAGTGGAAGCCTCCGTGGCTGACAAAGTGCTGAGATGCTGCTTCTGCGAAGCGGTTTTTCACACAAACTGCTCTGCGGTCCCGGATGCCGCCTTAGCATGTATCAGTTCTCACCTAAATCTCCACTGGAGCTGCCCTGCTTGCACCGAAGCCCTTGAAATCCGCCGTAAATCGCCGTCTAAGGATGGCGGTTTCCAGGCGGGTTTTCAGACGGCAATAAGCTCTGTCGTAGCGTCGCTCAAGGACGCCATTCTCCAGCCTCTCACTAGTGAGATACGCTCTCTGTTGTCGCCGCTTAAGCCCATCAACACTCTCACCTCTC
>KB673534.1:2912310-2955086 GCA_000349145.1 Anopheles dirus
TTATACAACTGTATTCTTGACATGTATAGCCTTTGTAAAGCCCTAGAGGCAAACAATTTGATAATAAATAATAATAATAATAATAACTCAGCAGATCCAGGACACAGGAGGAATTCAGTATTGATTCAAAGCTTCTGTTAGTGCACGTACCATACAACAACAAAGTTTTCAGCGTATACAATATATGACCCAACCAGTAGGCACAACCAAATAACACCAAAGTTTGGCCGTCTATCAATAATATTGTAGCCTTTATTTCGAGTATTTTTATCCACGATGGAAGATATATCGTACGTTTCTGGAATCTTATGGGCCATAAGGTATTAATAATCAAAAGTGATTATTCCAACGTTTACAAACGATATTCACATAGCTGAAGTCACGCTTTAGGGTGGTCGTATGGTCCTGCGCACAAGCGTAAGGTCTTATATACTTTAAGGTTCAATTTCTGGTTGTGGGCTCAAATCTCAACTGGAACATCCGAACGTACTGACCATCCAGGTTATGGATACAAATTTGGTCCAAGAAAGCCGGAAATGGCAGTCCTAGAGCTACGTGAGCTTGTTGTACCAATAAAGAAGAAGAGCTTTTGGATGGGCAAACCATTCCATCACTTCTAGTTCAACTGCATGCAGAACGCTCTTGACAGGATACGCTTCAAATCAGTCGAAGATTTTATTAAATCTTGGACTCAACAGACGACTCATCGTTATAGCTTCCGAAGGACCCCTCTTTCAAATATGAAACCATATTCCAAGAATAAAAAATTCTTAACTATGCTTAATACCCAATAATAAGAATCATGTGATAAACAACATTTCAATTGGAATATATATTAGTTTTTTAGTGTTGTTTTTGTATTGTTTCTAACATCATGTGTTTTCAAACATTGTTTAGAAGATATGTTTATTTGAAAAAATGTGTGAAAACACTGAATAACATGAATAAAAAATCAATTTAAATTGTTTTCCAACCGCTACCGCTTAAAGCTCCATCCATCTGTCACGCTGTATCGATAGCAATGGCTTTCAAGATGGTTCAGAGTGTCTTGAAGCGATACATCCTTCGTGATCGATTAGGTTTCTCTTTCATGCTGTCTAATCCTGCCAATATGCGACACTAAAAATAAGTTGTCTCGTTTCCAAGAAACAGCCAATCGTCGGAAACCGATACACGGCACGTGGAAAAAATATGTAGATACGCATAGTAACCCGAACAACCTTCTATCTCCACGCAATGCCACACATACAACCTTTCCATGCTTTCTCTCCCAGCGTGTCCCATAAGCACCGTCAGAAGAGGCACGAACAGCGGGAAAATGTTGAAAAATTGATTTAAAAACACTCCTTTGAACCCCGATGGAAGCTCGTATTGACAGTGAGTTTAAATCTGCTCACCACTTGATGTCGATCATACGGTTTATTTTATGCTCCATTGATGGATGTCACAAAAGGTACGACGAAGCAGCAGACTGTACCGTAGCCATCCCGCGTGCCAATATCCACTCCTGCCATCCGGAGCCGGTTGCTAAGGTGAATATGATTAAAGAAAATCGGATGGAAAAATTCCATCACCTCCACGTTCCACCCCAAATTGGGATCTGTTTCAAAGCGGCGTCATAAGCAACGAACCCGCGCATGCCGTGTCGCGCGAAGAACAAACCACAGCGAAGGAGAAGGGCGCACTGACAAACCTCAAACGCACGGGATGCTGTTACACGAGAAATTGATTTCGATTTCGTTCCGCGCGCCTCACGCACCCACCCACCCCAAGAGCCCTCAATCAGAATCTGTCACTCCCTCGGCGCGAAACGTTTCACAGTTTATTACCATCACGCGAGAGCCGGCTTCTGGCCGCATTTGGAGCATCAGTTTTCCTCCCAACAATCGTGGGGGGGGGGGGGGGGGCGATATGATGCGCAAACACGGCGGGCGGTCGTGAGGAGTTCGATGTCCCCCTAGACGGGGACGTTGGGTGGTGTTGTTTTTTTTTCTTCACTCTCTTCAGTGTGACACCCGGAACGGAAATGAGATTATGGAAAATATGCAATCTTCACTTTCACCGTATGTTATGACATAGATCTTTGACTCCCTCGTCGGTGCCTTCCGGTGCTTTTTGCCCTACCAAGGCTGACTTCTAAGACTTTGAGCTCGCAGGGGCGCACAGCTAACTAACTTGCAGTCTGTCGATCGGTATCGGGTCGTTTCGATAGGGCTATACCAATAACGAGTGAGTGGAACGAACCACGACAGGATGGTTATGAGAAGGGGGGCATTAAGAAGGCTTCGACAGCGGCGTGTTACGCGTGTAGAACGCAGACGGAACGTGATGAAATTGCACTGATGGTGTCGGAACATGTTTTAGCTTTAATTTAACTAGATAAACGGGGGATTTAAAACCATAAAACGTTGGTAAAAAATTAGATGAAATCAATGTATTTACTAACTTTTACTCAGTGATTGTTATAATTCTGTTGATGAGATCAGATTTCAGTTAACAAATTACATTTCAATATGCCTTTAACTCTTCCTCGATGTATCTGAATTAAACTTATATTTTATGGCTATCTTGAATGGCCGGTTCTCGTGGAAGAATTTGTCGGTAGTTCAAATTTTCATTTTTAGAACAAAACCACTAATTGGTCTTTTATTTCTAACCATTGGTGGAGCAAGCGAGCGAAAGCGCTTTCTCCCTCTTTTATAACTACGATGTCGACACGAAGCTACTTGACGAAGCTATTTGACAGCGGCCAGTGTTTACTAACATCATCACTCACACTGGCTGACTAAATGTCTTTAAGAAACTGTGTGTCTTTCCATTAGTTCCAATGTTAAAGATTGCTTGGTTATTGTTGTATCCGTGGACCGTCATAGCTGTTTCATAGCTCAACGAGAAGTGTCAGTTTATTTCCTCAATTTGACATTCCCGTTCTTACGCTATAACTTAATACTATAATATGTCAACTGCCATCATAAATATAGAACAGTTATTAA
The DNA here is from genome assembly GCA_000349145.1 of Anopheles dirus. Classification (NCBI taxonomy): domain Eukaryota; kingdom Metazoa; phylum Arthropoda; class Insecta; order Diptera; family Culicidae; genus Anopheles; species Anopheles dirus. The sequence goes on from KB673534.1 coordinate 2,915,304, forward strand.
CACTAACGGACAAATCTGGTGTCAAATGATACTTTTGTAAATATGAGCTCCGATAACTCAAAAACGGTTAGAGATGTGGACAAACGGTTTTCACCCAAAGACTTTTATTTTTGCAAAGTTTTTTTAAAGGATTTTCAAAAATTTTAAAATCCTTAAATTTCTGAGATACAACTTGTTACACCTTTGGTGCAAGCCAACGTTCTGGACACTGCTCCTATATACCATTTCCTAAAATTCGGGCTTCAAAAATTTTTAAGTATTGTTATAAGGGTTTTAAAATTTTGACGCCGGCGGATTTTTACTTGAGGGGAGCTGGGGAGCAAACGGAGGGGGGAGGAGTAGGATCACAAACTCAACGGACTATAAAACTAGAATAGTTTGCGCACAACTAGTGAAAATTTCAGTCCAATCGGTCAACAATTTCCAAAAATAGCCTTCTAGGTGTCAATTGACACCACGATTTGCACCAAAGGAGTATTCGGTCCATTTGACCGTAAGTGTTTAAGGTTTTTGGGTTGAGATTTGGATGAGATCCTCATCATTAAGGCTATAACATATGCTATCTATAAAACTAATGGTTATGTTCAATCACATAAGTTTCTAGCAAAACAGACAAAGTTTTTGGCGAAGGATATAGACATTGTTCGAAGTTTTCCTATCTTGAACAGGAATAATGTACTTTTTAATAATGTACAAGTACAGCGACGGTCAACATAAAAAGATCACATAAAAAGATTCCTATGTTTGCTTGGAACACGATGCCTTTTGAAGCACTCAATTAAATAGAAATATCTTAAATTCCAACAATCCCAGTTACTGTACCAAATCTTCTTCCAACGAGCTTTTAATTACTTCAAAAATATTATTTGTTGGCGAAGGCTGTACTCTGGGATCAGTCGCATCTTCAAACAGGAATAATCCTGAGTATAACTTCATCATGTACATTACAAGTATTTTTACAAATTACCAACGCAAGCCTCATATTTATATACGGATATTATTAAAATTTACGAAGGATGTCTAACCTTCATTAGGTTCCATTCTCCGACACTTGGGATGCTTTCAAAGTGGCCGAATAAAATCTCCAAAAAATAATTAAAACCAAAAAAATATTCACTTCTTTTAATTTACTACGAATTCCGCCACCGGTACCACTCCCACGTTCTATCATTCTTTTCCGAGCGATTGTACCCGAGGAAGTTGGAAAACTTTCCGCGTTCGGCTTCACTTGCCGCTTGTTTCATATGGTCGTCGGTGTGACATGTGCGCCGATTGGGGGGAAGTAAAAGTTTTGCCCATTCGAGGCTAACCAACCACCATTTGCTTGCGAGGGAACCGAAATTTGTAGCCCATTCATTGTAATAAAATTATTATTTAATGACGCGCAACTTTACGCAAACGCCTCGGCAAATCGGTCGGTCCAGCCGTGGCCGGTGGCTTCCACCGTAACGCCACCGAAAAACCTCAGCCCCGTCAAGTTCGGGACGGCAGCAGCGGCACAACGAACCTAAACTGCCCGGTCCTGGCAGTCCGGTCTCCAGTCCGGTCCGGACCCCGAAGCTGACCCGGCCAGTTGGCAGACAGTCGGAATATTATTAACATAGAGAAAGTTTCGCACTAAAAATGAACGTAATGGATTTTTATCAACGACAGAAACCTCTCCAGTTTCTCGGTGGCTATCATTAAAATAAAAAGAAATGAAACAAAAATGCGAAACAATAGAAACTACTCCTCCGGTGTCCAGTGTCCATACGAACTTCCAGCAGCAGATCCGACCGATCCGACGAAAAGTCAAACCAATGTACAGCCGCCCGAAAAGGCTGACCGCACAAGCCGCCACCGAACGGCGCCGGCTCACTGTTTTCTGCGAAACAGGGCCCAGGGTCATTAATCTGGTTTGCGGTCACGGCAGTTACCAGCGACCTCAGGTCCGGTGGAGGCGAATTTGCGGACAAAAGGCCGCCTTTATATGGGTCTAATTTTTCAAGACATTCCCCACGTCCCGGTCGGGCAGGACGACGCACGGGGTAAGCTTCGAACTAATTTCTACTAATTTAAGCTCAATCCGGGCAGGGAGTATTAATTCTCGTTCCTGCCCTGTCGCTTCTTGCTGTTTTCGGACAAATTTGTTGTCGTTAGCCTGTCGGTTGAAGTTCTCCCAGTGTTTCGCACTCTTCAAACAAACGGCTGCTCTCGCAACTCACCAACCACTACTCAACTATGTCTATGGCTGAGCTTCGGCCGCCACCGCCGAGTAGCAAACTTCCAACAGAACACTCACACAAAGTACGGCGCTTTACCGTCGGCAAGTTTTTCCCACCCGGTTCGGTCGGGCGGGACAATACCTTGTCGCTAGTTTGTAGTACGATGTTGTACACGGCCGGGAGTTTTCCAAGGGAGTAGTTAATTTAACGCAAACAACCAACGGCCGGCATGCAGGCTCACGGCGCTGGCGGTACAATGTGCTGTGTTTTTTCAACAGCAGAGCGCGAGATGAGATGGGTAGCGCTAGTATCGCGCCTCTTGTTAACTACAGTGTATTAAAGTGTAGTGATCGAGTAAATAAAACATACAAAGTTAGGTCACTACTGTGCAGACTGCATGTTCCTAGAAGATGATGTTTTTCAAGCTACCGGTGTTCTTGGATCCTTATGACCTAGGTGCAAAACAATGTTGTCAGGCATATCTGCCGTTCGATGGATGCAATCAGTCAAATTCTATTATCATCCAATTAGTTTCCGACACCTTAAACCAGCCGCTATGCTGGATCAAGACAGGGCCAATACTCAGTCAAAATTATTGGCTTCCAGATTGCATATCTATATCTCCTCCAGAGTTGAATAGGTTCTTAAACATTAGGATATCATGGATATCCCAAGATGGTTCAATAGGTTGGCTTGCATCGTCTAATTGGTGGCAGATCCCCTATACTCAGTCGTGAAGATCGGAGTCAACTAAGTTTAACTAAGTTTGGTCTTTTAACTTAGTTTAGGATCGATGTCCTTTTCCCTAAATCCATTCCGGTATAAGAATAAGCGAGGACTTGACATCGAAGATATGATAGACACTGTTGAAGCATATAAAGAGAGAGATGATAGAGACAGACTAGAAACGGATCATTGGAGCCATAGTTAGTTCGTCTTTAGGAACCAAGAAGGAGCTTGAAGAAGAAGCTAATCGAAGATATGATAGAGACTGTTGAAACGACAGATAAAGAGACATACTAAGAGTAAGTTGATAAAGACAAACAAGAACCGGATCGTGAAGAAGAAGGAGCATAGAATGAACGGACTCGAACGATACGGTCAGTATCACCTAGAGCTAGACCTGCAAGAAACACAGCCCGACCGACGACTACACCAACTCTCCAGCGATTCCAGACCTAACATTCGGTAACGATCTTCTTCGGCAGGTAACAATAACTCACTGCGAACCGAAACCGTCATACCTTCCTACTGATTTGCTCTATTTTCACAAGAGCTCCACAAAACATTATAAGTATCGAATACAATTTTCTCCCCTCGCAACTGCTGATGCGATCGTTCGTCATACACGCACTCATAGCACTCCCGGGCAGGGATATTGAAAACGCGTTCAACGGCTGCCAATTGAGAGCCACAAATTAAATTTCGCCATAACTCATCAGTTCGACGTTTTCCACACCGCATGAAGTACCCGCGTGTACTAAATTAACGATTAATCAATTATTCAATGCCACCACTTTTCGCATTAACATATAATTTCGCCAGGCGACCGGGATTCGATGACGCCCGCTCGAGGGACGGGCGTTAGTTAGGCGAGAAAAATCTTGAATAATTCATGGTCCCGCGGTTGGCCCCGTGATAAGAGTGTTGCATCGGTGCTAATTAAGGGGTGAAGCTGATTGAACCTGATTGTGCGTGTGTGTGTGTGTGGTGTTGCGGTGCAAACAAATATACCAGAATTGATTTCGGATGCATATGACTGCGGTTCACAGGGTTGAGAATGCAGCTCAATGATTGATGATTTGGAACGTGCTAGATGTCAGGCAGATCTGGGGAATGAGGTATTTCACGTCCATCTGAACAACGTTATACTTTGTTATATCTCTGAAAAAAGATCTGGTGCGTAGAGAATTTCTGACGAGCTGGTCAACTATGAGAGTTTCCACCTCATTCAAATGACTATGCTGCTCGCCTTATCAACTAAACACTCATGAACACTGCCGATAGGCCACAGACAGATTGGGGACAGATGAAGTTATTCATCTCGATCTCACTGTCCAGTTTAATCAAGGCGATGTCATCTTGACACGCTGTAATGACTGCAGATCAGATGTAAGATAAAGCGATCAGGTGTGTACGATTTGACATGTTATCGCTTGCGGACAGATGTGTTCTTCCGACTTGCATCAATACACGCTTGGCTGCGACAACTTCCTGATTGCTCAGCAGACAATAATCCGTATATTAAATCAAAACAATATATCAAAACTTATATACAATATGCTTATATACTTATAAAACTTATATACAACTTATAACAATATCAAAACTTATATACAATTGATTCTGCATATTCGAAGGAGAGTTCAAATCTTGTTCTAAGAAAAATCAAACCGTATCAAAACTACTTGCGATGCGAGGCTGGTTGTTCTCGAATTAAATTTCACCTGATGAGGCTCTCATAATAAGGATCCGATAAGCTTCCGAAAAGGATCCGATAAGGCTCCGATAACTTCCGTTAAAGTTCCAATAGTATTTCCTGTCATTAGCACGTTGTTTATACAAATATGGCCGATTTGGATAAAGTAAAAATTTCAATTGAGAAAATTCTGCTCTTTCTGATGCATTCTCAAAGATTCTGAAGTTTTTTCATCACAGCCATATTGTTTCAAACGCATTTTTTGCTATATCTCTCCTTGGCTGGAGACTTTTATTTCTTTGGAATGAATGCTGGAAGTATTGATCATGTTTGAACATTAATTTAAATTAACTTTGGAATTGACTTCACTTTTTACTATGCAGCTATGATATCTGAGTTGTATGAACACTCTTCGTGTAAACAATTTTTCTGCTACTATGGTTTTCTGTACCACTTCCGGTAATATTTTGTTATGAACAGGAGCATGGCATAACTTTTGTACACACATTCCAGAAAACTCCATTCTTGCTAATGGCCTACTTTGCATGGTCCCGTTCTGTCTGAGGCTTCAGAGTGAAGCTAGTATATTTACCTTCCTGTCAGGACAAGCCACAACATATTTCCGCAAAGTAATGCATCTGCATTAGGTGTATAAATTAGCATTCGAACCCGGGGCCATTAAAAAGCATACGAACCAGTGCAGGACATGAAGTGACGCTGGTGAAAGTTTGCGCAAGTGTATTCATTATAGACTGGCGTGAAATTTCACTAAGTAGAGAAATTTTTTCTTGTACGACACGGCTGAGCGCTATGCATTTTTGGTGATTTTTTTTTTCTCGAAATGTTAAAGTTTGGAGCACCGGAAGTGCAGTGATCCGCGTAGCGCTTTACACACCATCGGAGCGGAATGTAGTTGAACGTTTACGCCGCTCATGCATGCGACTGTAACGAATAACTAGTCGGGAACTTTTCACGGACAATAAAGCTTTTATCCTTTGCGATTTTACAATGGTTTGGGTGTGACTGTGTGCAAGAAGTGCGTTGAATTTCCTGCGTTAAATAACTGCGAAATTTTAATGTCAGTATTGGTAATAGTCTACTAAGTCGTGAGATAAGTATGGAAAGGAGTTCTCAATTAGACGTTCCAACTATTCATGGCATATAGAAACTACAGTCTGCAACCGATCAGTAGGGAATAAATTTGAAGCAAAATAATTCAAAACTACCACCCAAAAGACGATGGAAAACCTGGCATAGCCATTTTTAAAGTTATGGAAACCACAGAACTATTCATGCTTAACATGGAACAGAGTTGACTTCAAATTATTCTTGAAACGGAGTGCCTAGAATATTTTTTTAAAGTATGTGTTAGGCGGCATTTTTAGCTTATTTTTCATTGGCAAAGATGACCCTAGAAAGCATTTTATTATTTAGAAGCTTACCCCAATTTTTTAAAAATAATAAAAAGTTGAATTATTCACTTCAACATGGATTCTGGAAGACAAACGCATGTAAAAGGTGCAGTTCAACTTTTTATGACAATAGAATATATTCGGAAGATTGCTGACCAACACAACGAAACAGTTTAAAAATGCACAACAAATTTATTCCATTCTTTTAGAATCAAAGCAGCACCAAACGGACGAGAAAAACAGGTTAAGAAAACTTTCGCAAATTTCCCAGCATTTGCAGCCTTTACGAAACTCGCTTCACACGCTTAAACCCATGTTCCATCGCATCCCGCTGGGGCACTGTTCGGTTCTACGATTCTCCCACGGTCAGGTATTGAACGGCTGGATCCATCTTGACGCCTCGGTTGCCCTTCTTGACGCATCCTACAACCCACGCCTCGTGTGCCGTGCAGCTGCGGTACTCTTCGCAGAACGCGGCCGCATTCGCACTTGGCAAACAGATAAGGAGCCCCCCGCTCGTTTCCACGGCCTTGCCGGCGAGCAGCTTGGCGCTTCGACCCAGCACGTCGGCAATTTCGCGAACGTTCTTGATGATGGGAAGTGTGTCGATGTGAAAGTCCACTTCCGCCTTCTGGAACGAGGCCAGGTTCTCCGCGTGGCCGTAGATTCCGAAGCCCGTGACGTCCGTCGCGGCGTGTGCGTCATGCTTCCGCATCAGTTCGGCGCCCTTTCGGTTCAGCCGGGACATTGACTCCAATGCGATGCGATACGTTTGTTCGATATCCGCCTCACTGAGGCGCTCCTGCAGGCGCGTCCAGTTTTCAGACTTTTCATGCATCCAGATGTAAGCGTTTGTGGCGAGTTGCGTACCGAGTGGTTTGGTCAAGACGATTGCATCTCCCTCCATCGCGTTGTACGGCCTGGGGGTAGCAATAAAGTACAATCTTATTCGTGTGCCAATCATTAGTATTATCTTATCACCTACATTATCAGCTCCGAACGATGACAAACAGCCGTAGCCGCTCCACCGATGATACACCAAGGATTCTCGGCGATGCTGCCAATTTGCACGGGAGCGTTACACTCCTTCGCCGCTTCCAAGAATCCTTTCATCACCATCGGAACCACCACTTCACGCTCCCTGTCGGTGAACTCGGTCGGTGCGGTAACGAGCAGCTTTATCTGATCAATTTCCGTAGCACCGACGGCGAACACGTCGCTTACGACATTTGCCAACGCAATCCTTCCCAGCGCGATCGGATCGTCGATAAGCGGATAGAAGAAGTCGACCGATTGCACCAGTAAGAGATCATGCTTAAGCGCTATTACAGAGGAATCCAATCCAATACCTGTAAGATAAGGCCGGTTTTGTAGAATGCTACAACGAGAGTCATTAAAGTTTCTTACCAACACCATCCTCCGGGTCTTTGCTCTGCTGTTCCCTTTCCTTATCACCTAGCTGCTCCCCGTAAACTCCTGCAAGAAGTCGGTTTAGGACATCCTGAGGAACCTTCGACCCTCACCCGCGCAATGTAGAGAATTTGGTCAGCCGGAACTGCGGGTCAAGCCCGAAATCTTCCGGCCGGAACATCGCAGAATCGACTTTCGCACTTCTTTTAAATGGTTTGTTATGAAAACATTAATCACCTGTTGCGGCACAATGGGACGCGTGCAGGACATGCATTTTTGACGGTTTTTTTGCAGCTGCTATGCCCATAACTTCCCTGTTGGCAATAAGTGCTCGATTCGAGCACTTTAGCGAAGGTTTTTGAGAGCCTTGCAGTAAAAACAAAATCTAACTTTGCACCTAACTTTGCTGTATCTCTCACACAATCATTTATGATGATGGGTGCTCAACAAATTTAAAATTTAAACAATGAGAAAGACAAAGGATTGGGGCTTTTGCGGTTAGAACACTAAAGGCTTATGCCGCGAACCAAGTTTTAACAATAGCTATAAGAACATCAATATCAACATCAGCATCATCATTCAAATAAACTTGAATAAAGCATAGCTACAGTTGCTTAAAAGATAATTCCAATAATTTTCAGCCAAACAATATTTTATGGAATGTCTTTTTGTTATATTTCTTTCATTGTTATTAAAACTTTTCATATCTTTGGAACCACAAACTGCGCTTATTATATGCGCTAAATGCACTTCTCTTTTTATTTTATGAGCACTGACAAAGCAGGCGTTTCATGAAATTTGTTGTATTTTTCCCGATCAGGTCATCTCTACAACATTTGACGAAGCGTTATGGTTATATTCAACGTAAGCAGACTTTTTTTACAATTACGTTTCAATAAAATGTTTGAAGTTCTCAATTAAGCAATAGTTTTCGAGCAGATGGATTGTCCATGGGGCAGTGAAAATACGTGTAACGCCGTAACGCCTTTGCTTGCACGCCTTTTTATATTAGCCCTATGAATCCACCACAAATCTTTTCTAGATGCGGAAATGCATTCTAAACTTCGGGTAAGAGTAAAACAGGATTGTTAATGATTTTGCTGCTCTCCAAAATGAGGAACGACAAATCCTGTGACAAACGCAACGTTACTCGTTGTGTTATTCGTTGCTTTTTTGCTATTTTTCTCATTTTGACGTCTGAGACGTCAGGTTTTCTGAAGTTGATGACTCGATTTGTGTGTGGGTCAATAATTATGAAAATTTAGAAAATACAGGTGTTTTATCGAAATAAATACATGTAATTTAGTGTTAATAGCATCTGTTGTGTTGTTTTTAACCATCTGCAGTTTCGGATCCATCGCTGCAGGTACGACCAAACCACCTTTCCGGGGTGTTTTGTAGGTGTGTCGTGTAAAAACATTCAGCGAGTAGCGATTGCATCGGAAATTTGCTGCTTGATAAGAAACGAATATGTTTTCGTGGTGATTCAATGCATTTTGTTACGGCTGATGATGTGGAACCCTATGGACTGGCGCAATTCTAATTCCGTTTCGCTTGCAGAAACCCACCCGCCGGTGAAATGTCTTCGTCAGCAATATTCATTCTGGACGCCAAAGGGAAGGTGCTGATATCGCGTAACTATCGCGGTCACATCGATATGGGCGTTATCGACAAGTTCATGCCGCTGCTAATGGAGAAGGAGGAGGAGGGCCTGATCACGCCGATCCTGCAGACACCGGAGTGCACCTTCGCGTACGTGAAGACGAACAACCTGTACCTGGTGTCGGTCACCCGCAGCAACGCGAACATCGCGCTCGTGTTCGTCTTCCTGCACAAGGTGGTGCAGGTGTTCACCGAGTACTTCAAAGAGCTCGAGGAGGAGAGCATACGGGACAACTTCGTCGTGATCTACGAGCTGCTGGACGAGCTGATCGACTTCGGCTACCCGCAGACGACGGACAGCAAGATCCTGCAGGAGTACATCACGCAGGAGGGCCACAAGCTCGAGATCCAGCCGCGCATACCGATGGCGGTGACGAACGCCGTGTCCTGGCGCTCGGAAGGCATCAAGTACCGCAAGAACGAGGTGTTCCTGGACGTGATCGAGAGCGTCAACCTGCTGGCGAACGCGAACGGCAACGTGCTGCGGAGCGAAATCGTTGGCGCGATCAAAATGCGCGTCTATCTGTCCGGCATGCCGGAGCTGCGGCTCGGGCTGAACGATAAGGTGCTGTTCGAGAGCACCGGCCGGGGCAAGTCGAAGTCGGTCGAGCTGGAGGACGTAAAGTTCCACCAGTGTGTGCGGCTGTCGCGGTTCGAGAACGACCGCACGATCTCCTTCATCCCGCCGGACGGTGAGTTCGAGCTGATGTCGTACCGGCTGAACACGCACGTGAAACCGCTGATCTGGATCGAGTCCGTGATCGAGCGGCACGCGCACAGCCGCGTCGAGTACATGATCAAGGCGAAGTCGCAGTTCAAACGCCGCTCGACGGCGAACAACGTGGAGATCGTGATCCCGGTGCCGGCCGATGCCGACTCGCCGAAGTTTAAAACCACCATCGGTAGCGTGAAGTACGCACCGGAACAGAATGCCATCACCTGGACGATCAAATCATTCCCGGTAGGTTATGGGGTTGTGCGTTTTTCGTAATGGACGGTCTAACCGGACTAATACTGATTCTTTCGGCAGGGCGGAAAGGAATACCTTATGCGTGCCCACTTCGGTCTGCCCAGCGTGGAGTGCGAAGACAGCGAGGGTAAGCCACCGATTCAGGTGAAGTTTGAAATTCCCTACTTTACCACATCCGGCATTCAGGTGAGCAGAAGCCCGTTTCCTCCCGAAGTCTTGGATGGTATCATGAAAACGAAAAAACGCTCCATTTCAGGTCCGGTATCTGAAGATTATCGAAAAGAGCGGCTACCAGGCCCTGCCGTGGGTGCGATACATTACCCAGAACGGCGATTACCAGCTGAGAACGAACTAATAAACCGTTCGCGCCCGACGGTGCCTCCAGGATCGTTCGTTAAGTTTTCAGCTGCCGCACGCTTTTCCGTTCGCTTCCGATTCCGTTTGGTGTTTGTGGTTTGTGTTCGCCGTGCTAGTGGCTGGTGGGGCTCCCACAGGGGAGACGGAAACGGCGGTACAGTATTACTGTTGTGCAGCGCGGATAAAAGTGACTTATTATTGCTTCTAACACAAACCTTCGTTCCATCCATCCATCTGCGGTTTTTGTTGGTAGTTTTACGTTTAGTATTGTTCCATCGGCAAATTGCGTTATCGCTTTGTGGTTTTTGTTCCCCTTCTTTATTTTATGCGCGAGCACCATCGCCTTCCGTTCGCAAGAGCAGCTGCGGCGTTATATTTTACGTTTCAATTTAACACATCTTCCTCCCCATCCTGTAAAACAAACATGTAGCACATTAAATAATAAAAAAAAAAACATAAAATGATCTAAATCCCGAATGGTTTTTTTCCCAGACGAAAGAATACACGGATAATGCAGCTACTAAACTATCTATTTTGCAAGTATATATTGCATCAACACAGTGGTTCACTGTCGAGAAAATTTCCAGAAACGATACGTATTGCAATTACGGTTGTCTCATCAACATCATAGGGAAAGTCTATTTAGCTTAAACGCAGGAAAGTATTCAAGTCATGGGCAATAAATGCTCGTAATTACCGCATCATAAGTATATGATGCGATATTTATCGTTATTTTAACCATTTATCGTCAGGTCACGTTTCACATTATTATCAGGTTTAATATTATACAAACCGTTTCGTATGCATAGTTATTAAAATTTGTTTATATAATTTATACTTCGCTTTTTCTGTAAGAAATGTTATAATAGTATTGGTTAAAATGCAAGGAAAGCATACACAGGATGAAGTACCAGGCGTCTCCATCATACTTTCCACGTGTCAGTTGTGCATGCTTAACGCAGACAATGTACTATATGTTATGCGGTTTACACTTCTCTTTATTGTAGATCGCCTAGTTTTAGCTACCAATTTCACGGCTGTATTGATAAAATTAAAAAAAAAACCTATATCATTGACTAAAAACACTAAAAATCAAGACAAATGGTATTTTGTACTCCGATACTAAAAACTATATGCAAGAGATCATAAGCCGTTAAAAAATCGTTCAAAAATATGGCTTTGGTATTCAAAGTCATTCGACACCGACTGGGTTTTTTGATGATTTTTAAAATTACTATGTATGTCGATAAAAAGCGAGTTTTCTTAACTGGTCGTGTAAGTGCGCTGGATGGACCAATTTTCCCAAAGGAGAAAAAATGGTAACAGTGCTCTTAAAAATGTACCAAACTCATGAAAAGACGCGTCTTTTTATTTACTTCATCCAAGCAGAACAAATCTTTTCTCTATCTCAATAAGTTTTCGTTTTAATGTAAAAAATAAGAGGTCGTATCGTTATATTACATCAAAATGTAATTTAATAATGAATTAAAAAGAATTTTAATCTAAAACCCCTGTTTCAAATAATCACAGAGCTATCTGTGCTTGTCAACAGCGTGCGAGAAGTTCGAAACGCGTCAGTTTATTAAGTTGCATTATAGAAACACATGCATGCGTGACAATCTTAACCGAGTGCAGATGCGCCTCGAAAACGCACCCGTTTAATTTATCGCATTGCGCCTCGTTAAGCACCTTATTGAATCGTATCTACCCGTGAGCGACGTGTGTCGAGAAGTCACTTCGGCACGGCCCTGGATGCCTATAATTACTCGCCGTGCTGCCCGTCGCCGTTGCGTAGCAGTAACAGGACGTGCAGCAATCTTCGGTGCAGGGAGTCAGTCCCGGAAGTGCACTATCGGATGCATCCGACCGTTCGAAGCTACCGGGCCGATACCGACGACGACCACGACCACTTGGCGAATGGGAAGACATTATCCCTGATTTGCGATGGGAATAGGGTTCGCTTTCTTCTCAGCCAGCGCGGAGCTCAGGCACGGGAAGTCGCGTAATATGTCGCTTTAATATGCATAAATCATTGCATTATTCCGAGAGTCACTCACGGGGGGGCGGCCACAGCGCAGCGGAATTCACTATCTTCGCCCCACGAAGCCCGTTCTCATGCATATTCAACGAAATGAGCGCGCCCGCGCGAAAAGCTATCGGTTTCGGGATGGTTTGCATGCAAATGTGGTACGCCCTAAATACGAAACGAGCTCTTGCGGTGTGGCTTAATGTGTTTCGGAAAGCTCGATAAATAAAATTTGCTGTTTCGGTCGGGTTCGGCACGGCGTGCCGTCTCAAGGTGCTGCTTTGCCTTTTATGTGGTAGTTTGCGGTTTGCTGGCGAGCCGGCTGAAGGAGAACCAATAGTTTTCCCATCCCGGTGGAGTGCGATAAACAGATTTTACAAGCAAAAGGGTAGTCAATCGAGGCTGATCATTGAACTTTCCCATCTCCCGCCCAGCCTCCCGGTCGCGCGGAGTTGTTTGCGTGAAGTTTGTGTTTGTGTGCGCTTGTCGGAAAGGAAAACCGGCAGCTGATTGCACACCAGAGAACGACCGGAGTGAGACCGATTGTTGGAGAGAAGAAGAAAAAAAATCAAAACTTTTAACGAGTAACAGAAGCCCGAACAAAACCTCACCGAGAGACACAACAAAGAGGGACCAAAAACTAGAAGACGAAACAAAAAAAAAACACAAACAAACACAATTCCCAACTTCACAGCGAAACGTTCGATCAGATGTTTCGATTCCTGCGAGGGCAATAAAAGAAAACCGACAACAACAGGACGAACAAAAAAACAAAAAAACACCCGCAGCCAACTTTGCCCGAGCCTGGTCTCGCGTGGCGCTGAGCGACATCCGGGAATTGGGGCTTCGCTGGCCTGGCTTTGGTTTACGTTCGTCCGCTGTTGTTTTATTGTTTCGTCCGCAGCAAAAAGACAGCGCAGCTTTCCACTCGTAGACGGACGGTCGTTTTTTTTTTGTTGGGCTGTGGTTTGGCTGGCACAATGTTATTGCTGCTTGTTTTCGGCGAAGTTTGGCGCCCTTTCCCGCCGGTTTCACTTTCCGGCAGCGTTTGCGGATGCATCCTGAACAGACGGCTGTGCTGCTGTTTCACATTGTATCGTGTGAATAATTGTAGCGAACGTGTCGTTAGTGCGAGAAGTGATGGAATACTCAAGCCCTGATCACTTGGAAACGTCAAGTTATGATTTTTGATAAATTAAGTTACTAGAACATATTATCGACTGTAAGGAAATTATGTTCTATTTTCACACCAAGTGAACTGTGCTAGAATTTGCCAATTTGAGACATATCCAGGCTATGTTTACACACTCGTACACTTTTCGAATTTGTTTCTTTCTTGTTTTTCATTGCACTTTTTCACTTCCTAATCATAAAACCAATGGTAAATAATCGGCCATATATTTCTTTTATACCTTTAGTTTGAAAGGTAAAGATTGCATCGAAAATGATTTTTCAAAGTATGTCCTGTACATCACGTTAACAAGAACTTATAATGAATTTATGTATAATTTAAACAAAAAAAAAGATCATAGCTGGAGCTCAGCAATAAACCATATAAATAAAAAAGGCTCTTTTTATTCAAAATTTACCTAATTAATTTAATTCTCTGTTTTTAGCATCTTTATGTTATTTACAATTGAAAATCTGTTTTTGTTCAACAAATATGAAACAACCGACTATACGCTATGCAAACTGCAGATAAAAAAGAGGTAGTCGAAGAAAAAATAATAAAAGAAATCCGCAAATATATGTTCTAAAAGTGTAAAGTTATTGAAAGTTATGATTTTTTTTTACTTGAGAAAGAGAGAGAAGGAGAAAGAGAGAGTTGAGCTTATTGAATTTAAAAACAAACTTTTAAAAATCCCTCTCCTGATGTAGGAGATATTCGATGAATATCTCATTCAAAATTTTCGAAATGGCCGAGCATTATTTATAGAGTAATTCTGTAGTATATGTTGATCTTGTTGGGGCGTTGTTCAAGTTAAAGCAATCTGAAGGAGCATACCTAAATTTTAAATGTTTTCAACGCTTTGTTAAACTTAATGTTCTACAGTTTAGGTTTTTCAATTAATCATATAAGATATAAGATATTCTTGCTTTATTTCGAATTACATTCTACAATTGCTATTGTACAACTTTTTATCTTTATTTCGAGTTTATTCTTAGCAAAGCGCCTGAAGGTCTGCTGCACTGAGTTACCAGGCATACGATAATTCGAGAGAGCTTTAAGCTTCGGCTGCCGAAATTAGCCGCAAATGCATTAACGTAAGAGGGAGCACTGTTAAAACTTCTTCTCTAAGGTGATCCCAAGCTGTGCAGCAGTATTTTAAAGTGTGATCTATTAAAGAAGAGAGCTACTAACAATAACAGTACATTATTTATGATTATTTATTTTTTTCATTTTACTTTTAGTTACTTCTAGGTAGTAATTCAACATCCATGTGTATGTTTGAAAGCTGATCGTTTCGTACTGAATTATACGATTCGATTTGTATCCTGAACAATAGAAAATGTTGTCAACAGCTTCAGAGGGTTCATAATATTTATTCAAAGACTGTTAAATTTGCATTGAATTTTGAGTTCAAGCAGAAGACAGATTTGTTAATTTATTCGGTAATATTAAACAGACATATACTAAAATTTTCAATTGCCACTCACATTAACAGTATTCTTTTAAGTCATAAAAAACAATACTGAATAATGCCATGATTATGCTAAAAAAGCCAAATTTTTAAATTAAAAAAATGCAAAAAGATACAGGATAACAAACATATAGTTTTCACCTTTTTCAGCAAGAAGTTTTTTAGGCAATATGATAAACGATGTGATTAACTGGGTAAGGATCATTCAATAAATCAGTATATTGCGCTAGTTTTAAACATTATGTATTGCTGCCGACTGCTTTATTATCTAGAAACGATCGTACGGCGTTTCTACTAACATTTCCGTTTCTTCCCATGTCAAAATGAACCCATCTCCCAGGTCGTGTGGCGTGAAATTGATTTGGTTCGATTCGCAATTGGAGTCGCTTATGCAATCGAGAGCACAAACACGGCCACCGTCACGGGAGCTGCGATCGCGCGCAGCCGGGACTAGAAGCCTTCCCTGGGAACGGTTCGGAAAGTCACATTTCTTACCTAAACAAATATTTGCCGTTCACCAAATGAGCCTCATTACCATGTGTTTGTCCAATCCGCCACCGGAGTGGATCGCTGGAGCTGACGCGAACCCGGAACGTGCGAGCAACTTCGGGATGTAATTGCGCGCTTCCCGAGCGCGCCCGGCCCTGGGAACAACTGAACAAACAGCCACACCAACCAGCAGCAACTAGCCTGGGCATACGGCTAGCTCACCATAGTTTGTAGCGTAGAGGCCTCCAAGATGCAGCGCGAATGTGACTTTTCTGCGAGGAGCGACCTGAGAGCGGAAGAACTGGAAGCGGCAGCTTCTGCGGTCTGGTAGCTTTCAAGCAAACAAACACAATCACACACGCGCACACACGAGCGGGTTGATTTTGGTTTCCGCTGAAGTATCGCAGTCCGCGGACGTGACGGCCGCCATGCAGCACCGTGCTGGATTTGCGTCACCGCCAAGACGTGATTGTGGAGGTGCATTCCACTGTGAAGTACAGCGAGTACGGTACACGGGAAGTAGCGACCGCTCATTGCTAGCAAAGCGCTTCACTCGTGCGTGCTATGTTTGCAACGGTGCACACACTACTGACGATGGGAATGTCGGCACGGTATGCATTTAGTTGACATGCCACAAAGCGGCTGCAGCTTTTTATACAAATCTACTAATCTACAAATTATTATACATGGCTTATTCCAGTAGCTGGAAGTCAATCAAGAGACTTCAATCTTAAAATGACTACCTAAGGTGTATGAAACTTTTTGGGGAAGAACCAGAACTGGATTGACACAAAAGTACAATTTAAATCACTATTTTGCGTTTTAAATTAAGGCTAGGGCTTTAGAGGGCTGTAGAGAGACCTGTCTTGATGTTTGCCGTAGCAAATTATGTACACTTTGTAATGCAGAACATCGCTTTTCAGCGGCAGAACATCGCGGTTCCAGTGGCATGTTCCCTTTTGAATAGTCATTTCGTGTCTTTTCCAAACCGACTTTACTTGATTCAAAATTCAATTTACTTGACACTTTTCATTACGCAATTAGTTTAACTATTCCATTCAAATTCAATTCAAACTTTGTTTATCCATAAAGAGTGTGGTGTTTTCATGACTAGTCAGAGTTGTGATTAGTCACTAGTGTTGAGCCAAGTCGCTCTTTTGAAGGAGCGGAGCGAACTGCTACCGATCACAAAGATGAGTACGAAGTGCATCAGGTAGCTACACTCATAGCGGTACCCTGAGCGGTAGCCTGACACCAACGAAAAAGGTCCAATACAAATACCTTCCGCTCTCTATGAAGAGCTTTATCGCTCACCCGCTCACGTACGGAGCTGATTACGCTCAGTAGCGAGAACTGTATAGCGAGCGAACGGAGCAGATGTGTATGGTAGCTCTATTCGAAGCGAGTTCGTGTGATCGCTTTATTCGGAGAAAGTTCGTTGCGTAGCTCTGTACAGAACGGGTGAACGATACAGGTTTGTACAAAGAACGGATGACGCAAAGAAGCTTCATAGGGAGCTGCCTTGCGGTTGTCGTGTGAGAGCGTATGAGTATCGTCAATTTTTAGGCAACTCTAATTTGTTTCACTATATAAAACAAAGATTCACTGACCACAGAGCCAATTCTTTTTTCTACCGGACTGAGCGAGAGCGCGTTCAGCAAGGTGAGCGGAGCGAATGAGCTAGTTCTTTCACTCTCGTTCCAACACAAGGCCTGACTGACACTCAATTATTACATTAAATTAATAGGTGAACCAATACAATAACATTTTTCCCTTCGCCGATAATCAAAGAGAATCACAAACTCAACAACATCCAGCTCTTTGTTCTCTTGCTCCAGCTCATCATAAGCTGCAAAGGACAGCGAGAGCATTCGAATTCCCGGAACGGGTGACCCATCGTGGTTTGGCTGCTTTTCGAGCCGATAAAGGAATTAAGCTGCTAGCTGCTCTAAGCTGCATGTTTACATCCCGAGCCTCCCTTCACCTGACCCGGTCGGTCGGCTCACGCCAGCGGTGACCTAATTTTTCGGACACAAATAAACAAAACGCACACACCCACACACAAACACAAACACAAACGATCCGCCCGCTGGGAAAAGTTACAGCGTGTGCGCTGCAGACCCAACGGTGGTGGAGCCGCCCCAGCCACGAGGTTAGTTTGAACGGTTTTATCTGATTTTAACTTCTGCTATCGTTACGGCATTGGACGGTTTGCGATACTGTTGCTGCAAACCCTGGCAGCAAGCCGTAGAGCGAAGGTTCGAGATAATGGCATCAGTTGGTGCTAGCTGGTCGAAAGTGTGTTAGGTTTTTCATTCAACGCCGCACACTCGAGCAGCACCGAAAGACCGACACTCCATCAACGCGGGCGCACGTGGAGAAAAAGTTTTGCTGCAGCTTTGCACATGTCGGATCAGGCATCGCGCCACGCTGACTGGGATGGAAAAATCTTGAGACGGCGATATTGCACACCGCGCGAGAGCGAAGCTCACC
This sequence comes from Anopheles dirus, assembly GCA_000349145.1. Lineage (NCBI taxonomy): Eukaryota > Metazoa > Arthropoda > Insecta > Diptera > Culicidae > Anopheles > Anopheles dirus. Next base: position 2,933,388 of record KB673534.1, read on the forward strand.
ATCCGATTGCGATGAAAGACTGAAGCTTACGACGCATCCGAGTGGCACCGACGTTCGACGTAATGCCACAATTGACATTACACTCGTGGAACATTTTCCATTCAGCAAGGCGAGAAAAGCCTTCAATTAAGCCGTTATTTTATGAGCCCTTCCATCCGTTTTTAATCCTTCGGCCAAACTTTCCAGCCAGCCAGTAAAGGGATCGTGCGAGCTCCTGCTCACCAGTGTTCGCAAAAAGATGGCCACCAACGCAGCGTCCCGAGCGATTAGTTGCAGTACAGCTAACACAAGTGGACACATGTGTCTGTGGGAGCGTACGTTTAAATGTAGCGAAATCATCGTCAAACCTCAGCAATGTATGGAGCAAATTTTGAGCGATAAAATCCCGCACAATGCGATACGATAAAGTCGAGTAATTAGACCACGACATTAGGGTCGTGCACATGCTGGAATTGTGTATGCAAATTTTGGATTAGCATAACGTCGAAAGTCGGTGCCGGTGTATGTTTATGGCGCTCTTCGCTGGCTGGACATAGCCGAAAGTGCAGGAAGAATTTTTGCCGGCAGGTTTCAACTCCCGTTCCGTCCATTAAACTGAAGGCATTTTCTATCCGACGGCCTGGGAGTAGTGTCCATTATTTTTTGGAATAGAATACTATTTCTATTCCAACAAAAGAAGTGCTGAGAGTGCTCTGTGGTAAAGCTTCAAATGGTAACTAATTGAAATAGCCTTGTCCGAATGCTTCAAAAAGTTCTGAGTTCCTCAATGTATTGTTAATTTGTATATTCTTTAAATATTTTTTCCCCCTTTTGGCGCTAGTAACAATTTTGCTTGCAACTACCTAAAACAAACTTTCAATAATCGTAGGAAGACGCATTTCCATGCATGTTAAGCTTTTACTTCTCTTAGTTCCCTAGTTTCGAATAATTGTTTTTTTTTTTGCTTCATGTAGCTTTAGGTAACTTCATCCGGAATATGGTTTTGGTAAGCGCCTATTTGTGATCACAATAATTAATTATAATTAGAATTAATAATAAAAGTGCAAGATACGTTTAACTAGAAATCATGAATAATCATTTTGTTATCAACTTGATTATGTATGTGAATTAATTCGTAATATTCGAGTGAAGAGAATAACGATTTCTTTGAGGGATATTTCTGTTGGGAGTCTTCTTCCAAAAAACTCTGAGTGAGTTACTACTCTCCATGAAGACTTGGAATAGACCAAGAATCGATTCTTTACTCACGCACTCACCCTTTGACAATTTGAATCAAAGTGGTGACACATCATTCACTCACAGTGAATTGAATCAAAAGTGTCATAAAAGCTCTTCGCTAGGAATCGGAGCATTCCAGAGATTGAACACATCCGCTCTTACTCAGTGCGCACTTCTCTAGTCTTGACGAATGTACTAAAAATAATGAAGAACAATTATGACGGAAATTGAATATAGGTAAAATTGTTGAAAAACAATAATTATTAATGGTTTTACAAAAAAGCCGCATTCTTGTTCTTCTTCCTAGGTGGGTAGATTGTATGTTATAGAGGGTTACTGCCCCGAATGAAAAAGAGAACGTATAAGTCCATTTCTTTTGATTATCTTTATGCCATTAATTATTCCTTGGGTAGAAAGAGAACTGTCAGTGGGTTCATGTCATTTTGTTATTACCAAAGTCTGTAGAGGTTAAAGAGGTTTGTTCGAGGTTATCGAGGTTTCTTTATTTTTTTCATGCAAAGCTATTAATATTTGTTTTATCTTGTATACGTTCTATACTAATCTTGTCTATCAAGAGTCGTTCGACATTACAGAATAATCGTCTCGGTCGTACTATAAATGATTGAGTCGATTTTGCTTGTGGTTTCCTATCTACTTCTTCTGCGAGATATTTTGGTCGCGTTTGTAGTTCGCTTCTTCTTTAGCTCGCTTCTTCTTTTCGCTTCGCAATATGCCGCATTTGTTGCTCTCTTCTTTTTTAGACCTAACGACCAACGCAATCATACATGCCTTTGAACGGCCTACTTGACTTCTTCATTCCATCATAGCCGACTGATCACTCGTTTCGAAGGACCGGTTAAAATTGAAATTTAATGATAGATGAGAGCACTGCAGATTTGAAACCTAAATAATATTCGGAGAGGAAAATGAGTCCGAAATTGCAACAATGTGTGAAATGCGCTTTGAAAAATCAATCGTCGTGCCGACACTGACATAGACTGCGTGGTTCACAACGCGACCATCCGTACCCTTCGCTGGGGAAACTAATCATGTGAGGATGATTTAAAATATTAATGAATAATGCAATCATTTTCACGCGCGTTCACACGTTCACGCCGCCCGGTGCCAATTTCGATGTTTACATTCATCTATCATATACGGGCGGTTAATTTTCCCTCCGCACGCACACAACAAGGGTTCTCGGATCAATACTGTAGGTCGATTCCCAAATGGGGATTAATTTCGCCCGGCAGCAGCATAGAAAATGCAATAAACACACGCGAAAACAAATGCGTGGGGCAGAAACCAGAGAGAGAAAAAAACAACGCCTGACTTATTGCTCATTTGCATCGGGTTCGTTGTTCGGGGAACAATGTAATTTTGCGCGCTACCGCCGCCCGACCCGGTCGCGATTTCGATTGTTTGTGCATCCAGAATATTGAGCGCTTTGCGGGATGGCCGATTGAAACGTTTTTCCTATCTTATCTATCGAGGCGGTCGGGCGTGCCGCAACCACCCACGGTTCACGGTCCACGGACGGGTTTTGATTGGGGTCGAATTTCATGCGGTTAATTCATGCGGGCTGAAGTGGTAAAACAATTTAATTTCCTTCAAAAGTCAATCAAAAAGCAACCTTTGATGTGGTGCAGGCGCGCCAACCTGGGAGAGGCGATCCATCCCGGCGGATCGATCACGGTTCGGTTTCGCTACGCACGGTGAAGTTGCGCAGTGAAAAGCGGATTCTTTCGTCCCAAAACTCTGGCCCGTCGACGGGTGCCAGAGTGGAAAGGATTAAGAGCTTCGCACTCGGAAGCTTTTAGGCGTGGGCACTCGAAGGCGATGGTCGAAGGTGTGAGGTGATAAATATTTATAAAAACCCAGCGAGAAGCAACCGCAGCCAACAACCGCCGAAAGTGGCTTCTTTTTTTCCAATAAGGATAATAAATATTTATCGCACAAACGTTTCGCCGCCAGGGCAGGAGTCAGAAAACCATTCACTTGTAATTGAAACACAAAAAATACCTCCGTTTCTTACCGGCGTGCGTTTACTGTCCTCCGAATCGAGGTCGTCGCGATCATCGAACATCTTAAGCGAGCTTCCTCTAACAAGCTTTTAAAATGTAAGAAAATGAGTGAGTGTGTTTTCTTCCCTCTGCCGTACACGCCACCGAAAAGTCATGAATGAGCAATGCGATTCCCCCATTAAGTCGTCGGGAGGCGTCATCGTGGCAAACGGCTGGTGGTGTGTGGAAATGGAACACGGGAAAAGGGTATGCTTTCATTGCAAATGAATACCATTTGCTCGATCCCATCTTCACTGCCAATCGTTGGAGGGATAAGAAGTCTCGCTTTTATCCCCGCCGGTTGGGCGACCGTTCAGTGGCAGGTTTCTTAGCAGAATCACCACGGGCGCACCGGGCTCGAGCCCTGAATGTCTGTGAAGTGATAATCACTTGGGAGGTGGGTGGGCAAAATAGAGTTTCAATTGGCCAAACGCGCTGCAGCGGGTCAAACTGATCGATCCGTCAGATGGTAACGACTAATGGAAAAAGGAGTAGATGGGAACGGGCACAGCGGAGCAATCTGTGGACATGAAGAAGAATTTAGATACGAATTTGAATACGAGCACTGTTTGGCTTCATGTAATTAAAGTAAACTTGATTTTCTTAGGCGATTTTTTGATACAAGAGCGCTGAGTCAAGTGGCTCTCTTGGATAGTGATGGAAAAGCATCGTTTTTTATATAACGAACGGGTACCTGGGTTGTTGTAAAAAGTACCGGTAGCGAAAACCTGGCTACGTTTGCCCTGGCTATATTGAGAGAGGCTTATCTGGTGTACCTGATGCTTATCTTTTACTCTCGCAAAGTATCACTAGGCAGGCCTGGACCTGGTTACGTTCCATGTATATTTTTTATCATTATCATTTATCATTTTATCATATCTAGATACTGAACCTGGCCTTTGAGCCGTGTAATTATCGGTGGACCTGGTTACTTTTGGACCTGGTTACTTTGGATGTATATTTTACCAGGTCCAGTATCTAGATAATCTAACTGGTCGTCGTCAGGTTCGATACATTTGTGTAGTGGACCTGGTTACTTTTAGACCTGGTTACTTTGGATGTATATTTTACCAGGTCCAGCATCTAGATGATCTAACTGGCCGTCGTCACGTTCGATACATTTGTGTAGCTGTTCCGATAAACCAGGTCCGTTGTTACTTTCTCTTCTCTTTCTCTTCTCTTTTTCTCTTTCTCTTTTTTTCAGGAGCGGAGTTAAAAAAAGTGAGCGGAGCGCATAAGGTTGCTTCGTACGAAGTCGTTGCTGTATGATCTAGGTTGCCTTATGTTGGCTACCCCAATGAAAAAATCTGATACAGGAGCCTTCCGCTCTCTATGAAGAGCTTTATTGCTCATCCGCTCACGTTCGGAGCTGCTTGCGCTCAGTAAGATGAGCGGAGCTATTGAGTTGGCTTATTCGCTCACACCCCAACACTACTTCCAACGAAGAGGATTTAGATTATAGACATAGTAAGAGATTGCTTATACCCACAGAGTTCTCCCATGTTTATAAGACGTTTACCCCGTAATCAATATTGCTCAATTTGGTAAAAATAAGCTTGTAAAATAATCAAATCTTTCCTATTTGATATTGCCATATTAGTTCAGGTTGCACACGATTTTTACTCCATTTTTGACCATTTCTGTCTCCACTGTTCCCAGAGCCGTCCGATGCGCTGCGAATGGAAAACAAAATTAACTAACGCCCAGCTCGGAGTGAACTAAACGATAGCCGAGAGTGAGTGTGTCAAACGGTGAGATCGACTGCGTGACACGGGCAGGATACTCCATCGTTGCCTCGGCGGCTAGGGCAGGCTTCCGTACAGAGCCTCAGCTGTGCCAGCCAGTAGAACCAAACTCATTAGCGCAAAATGCTCCCGCGCGAAAACCCGACGGGCGTACATCTTCGGCAAACATCATTTAGATGATGCGCGATAAAGCATTCCGAAAACCGTTCTCTCCGCCGACCGGCTCGTGGGAGAGAAGGTGATTGAAAATTTATGCACCACGCGGAAGGTAAAATTGGAACGCCTCTCCCTTGGCGTTCGTTCCCGGCAGGAATGCGTCCTGGAAGGATTCTCGGTCTGAAAGCATCGATTCGCGGCGAATTAAAAATGCTGTCCTATGGGCAGCGATACTTTCGAGCGCGGGCAGTCTTAGGCTTTTATCATTGGATTTTTGGGATCTTTCTTCGATTTTCGTTTTGATATTGCGCGGCTGGAACATAAAAAAAGACGATAGAGCGAAACCCCTTTTCGATTCGGGCAATCAATAATAAATGTCCGATACGGGTTTGGGTATGGATGTAGATTCACGGAAGGATTGGGTTGACCTTAATTTTTTTTACTCGATGTTGTCTGCATTGTCTAGTTTAGGATGAGTGTGTGAGTCTAGAATGCAAAATCTTTCGCCAAACTTTACGCCACGCTCGGAGGTAGACAGTAATTTTCGTGGAAAAAATGCCGAGCAGCGTTCAAAGGGGACTGGTTCGTTGAAGAGAATTCGATACGAATCTTGACTGCAGGCTAATTTTTTGGAAAATAAATGTGATTTAATACCTTTTTGATTCTAGGGATCATGGGACGCACATTAACCATTTAGATGATGCTATGCTGTGTTCACTGCCTTTGCTGTTATATTAGGGCACACAGGTATACCAAAAGCATAAAAATAAAAGCTCTAAACTAACTGAATTCAACATGTTTTCTGTGCGTATGAGAGGGTTTGGAATTACTTGCATATTCAACTTTACTAATTTGGTACTACTTCAATCTCAATTACTTGCTCAATATTCAATGTACAATTGATAAATACGACAAAAGCCTTAAAGAGTAACTATTACAATACATGCTTATATATCAAAATGAATAGAGTCAATGGTTCCAATTTATTCCTTTATTCAAAAAGTTCCAGTTCATGGAATGTTATTTAACCGTTTCGTGGAAAACTATTGTTGTTGCGAATGCGTGATTCGCGTAGGAGTTTATCTTTCACCCTTCACGAGTCAATTATCTGATATAAAGTTATATGGAGAACATATCGGACATACGTTAAAAATTCTTAGTTAATAATTATTTTTAAAAACTTCTAAAAAATGCTAGTTTTGTATGCTAGTTTTGTATGTATGTAAATGTTTGCCTACATAACATTTACATACATACAAAACTAGCATCAAGCTTTTGTTAGAATAACTGCTTTAAACTATTAAGCCGTTTCCAGACGTACAGCGAATTTCACGCTGCGATTGGCGTTTGCCAATTTTGACAGCTGTGACGACAGCAACTCCATACGAAAAAAAACCGAATCGCGCTCGATTTCGTTCACGGTGTGTGTATTTACTGCCAAAGGATTTGGCGCCGCGAAATTGGCAAATAGTACAGTTTAGCTGATTGACAGCTCCGCAATATAACAGTTTCCATGCACGATTCTCACATATTTTGCGGAAACTGGCAGCAATACGTGAGGAAACGGCTTTAAGATGTAATACATTATGCACAAAAAAACTTTCCTGTTGCCAGTCACAAGATAAACATGAATGAAAACAAAAACAAAGATGCTCCGGAGTAGAACAGTTTGGCGCAGCGCGATTTTGGCAGATTCTGCAGAAACTACGTCCAGCGCCAATCGCAGCGTGAAATTCACGGTACGTCTGGAAACGGCTTTAGATTTAAAATTATAATTATTATCATAATGGTTTATAATAAACAATTACATAGGATTTATAAATGTTTTATTGCAGTGTTTTTTGTGTTAATGATTTTTTAATAAATTTTATTTTGGGTTAATATGTGATAAGCCTTTTTTATAAACTGAACAGACGATTATGAGATTTGTAGATTACACTCGTTTCAATAAATAGATTAAAGATTCAGAGATGATAATTATTTAGTTCTCCAGTTTTTTTTACAGTATATCTCATGAATTGTTATTTAGTATTTATTATCTAAATGTACATTATTTTTTATAATTTTCAAAAATAACAATACTTCAGACGAGAAGTTTTTCAAAGCGCGTGACACTATTAAATGTGTTTTTTTTTTATAAAAATGCCCTAAAAGTTCATTTTTCAAGGGCAAAACCTACCTTGCCAACTACTCTCACCATTCCTAAAGGGGACAATGATTATGATATTTTATGCTGCCCGTCACCTAAACCCTTCGAAACATTTGCCCCCATAAGCTATGCTACCCGGTCGTACCGTTTCATCGAACATACGCCCGAATTAAAGGTTGGCCACCCGTTGCATTCGGTCGGTCGGCTAGATTTACGAGCCGCTGCTTTTCGACAAGCTAATTTCCTCAGCAATTATTATGCAAATTTATTGTTCTTATTAAATCCTTTTTCACCGACGCGCGAGCGCTCGCTCGCCCGTTAGCAAGTGGTTTGCCGGGCCAAGTTGCATAGTGAATCCACTCCCCCGCTTTCACTTCATCGAAAAAGATTTCACTTCATCGAGCGCCGAGGAAAATCGCTGGAAAATGGCACTCGGCACACGCGTGGCGTACGGCTGGGACGGATCGAGGTTCGGCTCAAAATTTATCGCATTCCGTCCGATAAACGCCGATCCGGGCGAGGCCCTGCCAAAGATCCGGTGGGTGGGAGGGATATCGGGACGGTCGTTTTTCAAACGCTTTCCGTTACTGCGTTTTATTGGCCACGGAGCCGGGCGTGTTCTCCGCTTGTTGCCGTCCAGCAGGCGAACGCCGTGGCAGTAATGTACGCTTTTCCGACAATAGCATTTTTGAACGATTTAAGCAAATCCTACCCCACACCAGCCTCGGCGTGGGGGTTTTCCACTGGAAAACGATGACCAAAGAGAGAGAGAGAGAGAGAGAGAGAGAGAGAGAGAGAGAGAGAGAGAGAGAGAGGGAGAGGGTGTGTGTGTGCGGGATACATTTTCGACATTTACCCCCACCGAGCGTGTTCTCGCTGCCGCATCTATTCGGTTGGTTTCCCCCAAAAGTGGCGAATTGAATTTGACTTCCTCCTTCGCCGTGCAACTGCATCTTCCAACGGGTTTCCAGCGCGAACACCAGTGGTAAAGCATGACCTGCGGGGGTTTTAGTCCATCCCCGGTGGCAGTTTGCCGTAAGTCGTAAGCCGGAAGTCTCGACTCGATTTGCGAATCCTTGAGCGGGGATATCTCCTGGTCGGGCTAGGTTGTGGGCTAGGCAGAGCGGGCGAAGCGATGCCGGCTAACGACCGAGCGTACATGGGAGTCTAGACTGGTATTAAATGCAATAAATTTTCAGCGATTTGATTAAATCATTTGATACCAACACGGACACGGGCGTTTCGGGTAAGAACGGTGCCTACCAGTCGCTTATTTGGCTAGAACCACCTAGGTACAGTGGTGGCTGAGAGAGTTGCAGGTTTCAGTATGGAAATGAGCTGCAAACATACCAACACTTCAACACTTCTGCAAAAAATCATTACAGAAGTTCTTGATGCACCTACTATTTTAAACAAATTTCTTTATTTTGATAAAGACTTACTTCCGGCGAATATCAACACACACTGTGCGGCTAAAACAGCGTTGGAACAAATGAGACGGAACTGATACAGATAGTAGCGTGAGGGATGTTGATAAAGTGAGAATGGGCTATATAGCGACGTGGTATGTCCTGAAGATAAGCTATTCCTCCCGACCATCGCCGGCTCCGGCGTCGCCGATCTCAAAACTACCTAGATTTGGCTACCGGTTCTCCGCGTCCTACCCAACACTTTCGATCGTTTCTTCATTGTCCTTCTTGGTATTTCAACCGAGCCGGCGGAGCAAGATTTCAAGCTGGTAATTTGCACTAATAGGCTCAGCAAAAGACAGCGCGCTGCGTTCCCATAAGATAGCTGTTGCGATGTCGATGCATGCATGCAGACCAGATCGCAAAGTCAAGGGGGAAAGATAATTTTCCGACAGATGTCATTGCCTCGGTCTTGTCGGATTTTAGCCTGCGTTGGGTCGGTGGACCATGGGCTGAGGTGTCTAGCCTCTTCTAGCCACTCGGTGTTGTGTTTATTTAAAGCGGGCCCGGCTAAGGTCTGAAACGAACGGATAATGGCGATGGTTCGATTTATGACGTGAGATTAAATGAACGTTCAACCTGGGAGCTTTATGGTGTGTTTTTATACGTTATGGAGGCATGCTGACGTAGAGTGGTAGCATGGAGCGGATTTAGTTATTCATAAGTGCTGCTAGTGCATGCTGCAAAAAGTCCATAAAGTGTCCAGTACACGTGAGGAGCTGACTTGCTAACAGAGGCTTAACGCATGCTTATAGCATAATTGAAGATGAACACTGCTGTTCTTTAGTCTTTTCATCGATACCAAGTCTGTCCAACATTTATGAAGCAATTAGTGTTGGGTCGTGCGTGACAAAGCTTCCTCTATAACTCCGTTCACTTTACTGAGCGCGCTCTCGCTCAGTTCATCACTGAGTGAGAGTAAGTGAGCGAGCTACGTATTTGTAATGAAACGAACGAGTTAACTCCTTATATTGAATTTTAATGATTTTTTTGAGACAGTCGTTATAAACTAACTCTTTCGGGAGTGAGTAAGTAATCGCTTTAGGGATCCAAATCCCAAAAGAGTGAATGGGATTCGTAAAACGAGCGGGTGCTGCTGAACGAGTGGGATAGGGAGTGAGTCGTTCTAATCTAACTCGTTCATTCGTTCACGAGCGAGTTACTAGTGGCCGTAGGGATCCAAGTTTCAGCTTCTTGTGACTCGTGTTCGTGAACGAGTTAGATTATAACGACTTCCAAAAGAGATGCTGAACGATTAGAATCCCAATGGTGAGTGAGTACGAGTGAGTTAACTCCCTGGAAAGAGTTGTTATTTTCATCTCTTACTCACTGATCAGTTATTCGCTCAGTCACCCTCTCCGAGCCGCTCCGAGAGCCGTCGAACAAGACATCGAACAAAACAAACACGGATCAAACCCAAGAAATCATATGGAGATGCTCCGTCAGACATGTCTTGTTTGTCTGGCATGATCCATACTGTCTGACGGAGTGCCTTCATATGATTCGATGTCTTGTTCGACGGCTCATAGAGCACAGCCTAAAGCTACCAAGGTAGCCTGCTCCAAATAAGGCTTCTAAACATATCCGTTCCATACACTCGTAATCTCACTCCTGCTCCTGAGCGCCCTCAGCTCCGTACATGAGCGAATGAGCGATACATCGTTCATAGTGAGCAATGTATCTCCATCGGACGTTCCTCGTTGGGCGAACCTAGCACTAGAAAACTAGAAGCAATGTTTCTCAGCTGTAAATGAGTGAGTTGAGTGAACTTGAGTTGAGTAAGTTGTGAGTTGATAAAAATAATAAATAAAGCTCAATTTCAATACGATTTCAACCGATTCAATGAGTTGTAAGTTCCAAAAAATCAAACAAACAACTTGAGTTCCGGAAATGCAGAAGAAATCATGTAAAATAACCGGAAAATATGTGTTCATTTGCTGAATAATTTAATACTTGCAGCAAAATTCCAACTAATTTGAGCGATGGGCAATATTCAATTCAGAGAAATCCATGAGCAGCTATTTTTAGAAATTGTGGAAACTTTACCTCACATTCATCCCATGCAAATATTCAATGTCTAAGGCGTAAAGGCATGTTTGGTATGCAACAAAATGTTACACAAGGCTCTATGATAGTTAATAATGTTCATGATGGTCGAAAAAGCTATCAGAACCTTTGACAACATTTCCAAACATCTCATGGGATTTACACGCCAGGGAATGTGCCCGCTTGCTGCACGACCGTTCAATTCCCATTACAGGTCACCGCGCGCAGCATTCCGGCGCATTATTTTGCCAATTACAGTCACCGGTTGCCGGAATGTGGGCTGGCTGTTTGGGCATTGGGCATTGGGCCACCCATAAAGCCCGATCATGTTTGCAAACCCGGTGTCCGAGTGTTCATGGCGCACCGTTGGTTCGTGTGCCAGTTATCGCACATCACACGCCGAAATAGATGCCCCCGTCGGTGTGTGCTGACAAATGGGATTATAAATAGGGCGCGCGATAGCGACACGTCGGCGGGCCGCTAAAGTGTGGCAGCGGGTTGACAAAGTGAAAAAAATGGCCCCCATTATGCACGCGGAGCATAATGTAATGCAGCGTTTTAAAAACATTGATTTTATTCCACCCGCTCGGGGAGGGGGTTCGTCCTGCCTGGCGTTCCGAAAGGCAGCGGGCATCGGTGATGTTTATGGTAACGTTTTAACATTTTTAATGATAACATTTTTATTATCCTAGCACACGTAGCGGGCGAGCGGTTGTTGTTTGCTCTGTTGCGAGCGAATGCAGCCGGGATGGGTTTCGAACGAAAATGGCCGTTTTACACTGTCGACTAATTTAACGATCGCGTTTTAACGCTGCACTTTAAAGCTCACTCTATTATCCGCCGCCCGTCTCGCGTGCCGTGCCGTGGCCGGAAACTTTTCTCCACTTTCGTTCTCATGATCATCTTTAATGGTTCATGATTTGGGTAAAACAATGCTCTTCCCCTGAGGGGAGTGAGCGGGCAGACAGGAGTGGGGCAGCAGCACGGCAGGGAGATACAAAATGGTCGACGATTGAATGTGCGGTTTTAAAACGATGTTAAGTGCAGCTATTTATTGCACTTGGCAGTGCGCCAGGGCCGGCTCGTGGAGGGATGCGCCGCGCGCTGCCAGAGGATAAAGCGCACCCGGGTGGGGTTTGGGGGGCGTGTTCCAACACGGTTGGCACGCCGGTAGCAAAATAGTTTCAATTTGTATGCAGATTATGGTAGCAATTTTTACGACGCTCCGATGGTACGATGATGAATGTAATCGCAATTGAAATTGATGCGTCGATGTTAAATTATTTTCAATTAAAAATCTTACATGCAACACATGGGCGGGATTGTTTTTCTCCGGATAATAATGAAAAAGCGATACAAAGTATAAATTCAACCAAATAAATGTGTTTTACTAATTTGTTGTGATATGCAAATTTATGATAATGCAAAACAAACACTAATGTAGAACTCACAAGATGAAAAAATATTTTATATTTGTTTTTAATTTGTTCAAATCGCTATGCTGAGATTCATATTCAAATGATATAAAATAACAACACAACAAAATTATTATCATTTACCTGAGTAGAAGGAACCATTTTGATTTGATTTTTATGATGTGTATTTCAAGTGTTTTCTTAAAGTTTTCAAAAGTCAAACTGCTGTGATGTTTGCATTTGATCAAAACTAATTTTAATAAAATCATATTTTCTGCATTTTTATTTCAATTAAGTAAGTTTTTAGTAGGTAAGTAAGTATTATTTCATTTAATCGTTATTTTATGTAAAAACATACTATAATATAGAAGAAGCCTAGATATTTGAGATTAATGCTTTGGGATATTTGCTATTAGGACAAAAAGAAACAAGAAAAATAAACTTTTGGCAGGATCAGATTATAAAAATATGTTTGATGACTTTTATCAGTATAATTAGAATGTATTAGTTTTAAGTTAACTTATAATGTAAATTTGCAAATTAGCCAAGACAAATAAAAAGCAATATTTTGATTATAAAAAACAGTATGGAGAATAGCACTAAAAGTTGAATAGTATGTGTCGCGAAAAACAACATGAAACATACATGAAAGCATTGTGAAAATGTAATAACATTAAATGAAGCTTTTACCTTGAAGATTCGTTTGTATTTGTAATACATATTTCAAGAAGTATAAAGGAAACAGTCTTGAGAAACAGACAACACATTCGAAGTTGGCTATCTTAAAATTTCTGAATTATAATTTTATGGTACAGAGCAACTGAGCCTTCTACATTGGTAAACACGTTTTATTGCACAACAAGACTTTCTTCCTTCCACAACCAAGACAGCATCGTTCGCATCGGGCAAGAGCCATCCAATCCCATCGCACTGCCACCGTCTTTGTTTGCCGAGCCGAGAACATTCTTCGAGCATCTTCACCGACCCGAGTGAATGGACTCGCCGTGTAGCCGGCTCCGGCGACATCCTTTGCGGCGCGACCGAGCGGAATGATTCGCTATTATATTTCTGGCCGATTATTGTGCGCGCCTCCGTGTGCGCCGCTCGGTGCACGCCGTCTGATGCATAAATAATATCAAATTTCAAGGCTGGCCTAATATTTGACGTACAATTAATTTAGCTGAATGAGGCTGCTGAAAATAAAAACCGCGTGGTGCTGCTGAAAGCTTCCTTGGAGTCAAGGCGGAGGCCAGAGCGCATACACACATGAGCCGGGACGATTTGAAAGGAAGCGAACTGAATGGAAGCGATGTACAGAAAAAAACACACACACCAACCGCGATGAAAAGAAAAGGTCGCCTCACGGGGCGTGCGAAGGCACCGGGCCGCTTTTCACCCGGGCAAAGTTTCGCCGCGAGGCTCGCGAAAAATGGGCGGAAATCCGTGCGCGCCTCAGCAGCGTAAACAGTGGATCCGGTCGGCCTGCGGGCAGGAAACGGAATGCTCACAAAAGAAGGACAATCGATTCATGTTCGGTATTGTTGTGCGAGAATTTGATTTCGTGCTCATTTTTGGTTTTTGCTTGGGCTGTGTTCTTTGCCAGTTGACTCTGCTGCATGCAATGGCGATACATTGATAGAAATTCGTTCTTCGAGAATAAGAATTACTTTTATAATGTCTTGATTTGTAATACTTTGGCTCTACCGTTCGGTACCTCTAATTCAAATGAGGCACTTTATAATAGTGGCGCTTCAATGTGTTCTGCTGAATAATTAACAAAAAAAGTCAAACTAACTTACTAACGATCTAACTAACTTGTAACTAACTTGTCAGGCAATGGCAAACTAAACTAGTTTAAAAAACAATATAAATTAAATTATGAAAAGCATCAAGTCTATACACAACATTGCATAGTATATAAATCAGTTCAAATATAAAAGAACTAAATTTCAAATTTAATTTTACGTTTGCTTCCTAAAAAGCCTAAAAAGGGCATAAAAGAAGTCATAATGCATTTACAAAAATAATTAAAAAATATGCCTACACTCTTCATGGTTGTTCCAACGTTTTTGTATTTTTAATCGAACTTTAAAGGGATTGTTTTTATGCGAATGCAAAAAGAACAAGAATTTTTGTAAATGGTCGTATAACTATGGTACAGGGAGCGATTTTGACGGTGGTGGAAAAATAGTAATAGTGTGTGTAAAAATGTGAAAAAAAAAATCATCAAAAGACGTATTTTGTTATTATCTACAACGTAGTAGAACATTATTTTCATCTATCACGTCGAGTTTTCGTTTCATTCTCTAAAACAAAAATAAGTCGTCGTATAGTTATGTTACGTAGTATACATATGAAGCAAAACAGAGGCAAAGTTTGGAATCTGTGAAAATTTTCAATTGACTTTGTGAAGCTGGTTTGTATATGCAGCTTTTCTATTTTTAATTAATATTTTGATTTATACACAGAGCTTAGGGATTAATCTAATTTGTAACTGCAGCTACACATCCTTTATGCTCCACACCCGACACGGTGAGCGCATTATAGTTACACAGAGGAAGGTAAGAAACGCAAAAAAACAACAACCGAACCAATTTGTCACTTAGCGCAACCGCAACAGCTCTTGTGCGTGATGGAAACGGCTCACAAGTCACTGCCACGGAATGCTGATTTGCATATCAGCGTCAGCGTGCGTCCTGCACCACGCAGTGGCTGCAGTGTCCTCGGCCGGCGCATCCTTTCCCGGCGACAAAAGAAAAGCCATCGCATGAGACGATGAGCAAACTGCCCGGCCCGGTGGAGTGGAGGTCCTCCCGAGGTCTCCGATTCGACCGACCGGAGGGGGCGAGTGGGTTCGCGGAAATGCGGCCGTACCCAGCACGGGTACACGCGATACACGCGAACCGTGCCGTGCATGCCCATCGGGTTTCGCTGCACATACACACCGGTCGTCCGGGCGCAAGACGGTACCGCCGGTGCATAATTATGCGCTCTTCGGCACGTACGGCACGCTCGGTCCCACGGATACGGGCCCTCACACGCACACACACACACACACCAGCGCATGAAGGGACCTGCTACTTCAAGCCCGTGGAGTGAATGA
Source organism: Anopheles dirus (assembly GCA_000349145.1). Lineage (NCBI taxonomy): Eukaryota > Metazoa > Arthropoda > Insecta > Diptera > Culicidae > Anopheles > Anopheles dirus. Next base: position 2,948,752 of record KB673534.1, read on the forward strand.
GGAAATGCTGCCAGTGAAATATGATAATTGACAGGATGTGCACGAGAGCTCGGTCCGCGGACGGAACCACGGACGATGTTGCTTTCGGCCGACGCTGTTCCGGCACGTTCCAGCCTTGTTGTTGTTCGGGTCGGGAGCTTCCGGGACCGGGCTGGCCGTCACCGTCGACGTCGTCGTCACACTGATTAAAGCGCTCGCGCAGACGGCGCTCGATCTTTATCGGTTATCGTGGCGCGCTCTGCTGGCCTTACATTGTTGCCTTGTAACAACGTGTCCGAGGGGCTAATAAGCTTGTTCGACATGATGAGCTTAGGCGGTTCGATCGGAACGGCCGCCAAACCGAGAGTGCGGCCGAGGGTGTGGGCCAGACGGGACGGAATGGGAGTTAGTATTAGGTGGACCTAAGTATATGCCGCGATTTATTCACTTTCAAAGGGGACGTGTTTTTGGGGTGGTTTGTGGTGTAACAAGCTGGCGAACTGTTTTACTTGTATCGGGGTTTTATGTTGTGGTACGTATTAGTTATTCCGATACGCTATTGAACTGCTGAACGAATATTTTAAATTTGTATAAAATCCAATTGATTTATAAATTGAACTATTGGGCAGCGTTTCTAGACAACTTGTCTGTCTAATGATTCTTGAGTGTAATATGAATTTAAAATAAGATTTATTTTGCATAAAATTTTTGATGCATATTTTTTATTTCAGTGATGATGAGAAAGTTTTTTTCGTATATTTTTATGGGGGTTAAGAAGACGTGAGCGGAAAGAGGACAAGGAAAGACTGAAGACGAACATTATGAAGGTTAATTAACGAACCTATCCGCGGTTTGTGGTTTGTCCAAAAGTCCTTTTCAAAAGCTATCCAACAAAATGCGTAGAAATTGGAAGAAATGCATATATTTCGAATTTGAAGATATGCCAACATGAAGGTTTGGATTGGATATGGAAGGTTTGTATTTAGAAGGAAGGTTTGATAGGTGGATTTCCAATTTGGTTTCAATTTCTTTATAAATTTCTCAAATAAGTATTTCTCATTGAACATTATGAAAATGGACATTTAAACGTGATAACTTTGATACAAACTAAACGCTTGGAAATGTTATTCATCGCACCTTCACGACTTCGTCGATAAAAATATAAAAATACCAATTACTACAATAGAAAACATATAAGTTATATCAGAATCTATTTTCAAACCCTTTTATTTAACTTTTTCATAAAACCATGTCCTCAAACTTTGCCATATTCAGGTGACTGGGATCAAAATGAATTAATTTTTGTTCAACTTTGTTTTAATTCTAAATTTCATTGCGACTGTTTATTTGTTATAAAAAATATATAAACTTCGGTCATATTATTTAAATAGCTACATAGTAACTGTCTAGTTAGTAGATCGCAGTATTGCTAACGATATGGATAATGAATTTTGCTTTTTATGCGCGTTGCTGCAACTCTTTTTCGTAGAACAGGGATGCGTAGATGTTTAAGGACATTTTGTTGGATGTTGTCTCGAGGACATTTTGGAATGCTCGCCCCCCCTGGTTGTAATCATGGACATGAGGAGAACGTGAGCTCCAAACTATCATCCAACGGGCAGTATATACGTCTTGGAGAAGCTGAACGACCTGTTTTGTAATGACAAGCGGTACCAACAGCAACCAAGATCGTTGTTGGTATAAAAACTCCGAACGTGCTGACCTAAAGCATCAACACAATGAACTCTTGAAAATATTATAAGAAAATGAGCAAAAAATTTCACTTATTTAAAAAAATAATTGTATACATTGATAAAATTAACATTAAGCTATTAATGACGAAAGACGAAACGATTTGGATCAAAAGCACATTGTTTCATTTTATACATACTCAAACAAAAATAGGTTGAAAATGCTTTTTGTCCCAAAAATATACTCATTCGTTCATACAGCTACAAAGGGTCGATGTGCTAGGTTAATCATTTTCGGCAGTTAGTTTTTATTACCCGAAATTCACACATTTGTCAACTCCACCGAGTGGTCTCATTCAACGCGGAGTGCGTCATTGTAGCGTCACTTGAAAGCAATCGCGCGCCCCGAGGACACACCAAACAGCCGGAGCGTCATGATGTGAAGGACAATTTAATGGGTTCAACCTACACGTTCCCCGCGTTTCGTGCGCATTTTGGCACGTATCTTCCACGATTAGGTGCAATGATTTGTGATATGGGCCCTTCGTCCCCCTTTCGCAACCGTTTGCTGGGGGGGTCAATCGGTCCGTTTTCGGGTCGCGATGATACGCGCTCCATATTCTCGGAACTCGGTGAGCTTTCGACCGGTTCCGGTGCTTTCGGTCGGTCCGTGAACCCTTTTCAAAAAGCTGCCCAATCTTACCGAATGGCCGGCCGATTGCGATGGTCACGCCGAAGGAGAAAAAAAGGGTAAATGTAGCAGCTATTTCTCGGCCAAACATTGACACCCGCAAAGTGTCCGTCAGGTTGATGGTGGTGGTAGGCTGACGTGGCCAAAAAAAAGAGTGTTTCACACTCCGGCCGCTTGGGTGGGGGCCTTTCGCGGGCCCTTTCGGAAAGTCACCGAGCGAAAATGGGGCAATAGAGCCACCGTGACCAGCCGGTATTGGGGCGCTGCTATAAAGCACCCGGTGGCCCGGTTCTGAATGTGCCAAAAAGGACACAGCGGCACAAAGAATAATAATACACAGATATTCCAACGACAAAAAAGAAAACGACGGTTCGAAGAAGCCCAACGGGCGTGAGAGTAAGGTGAAATAAAATGCCATAAATCTGTCGTCCGGGCTTCGGCTTCGTAGATGTCGAAACATTAATCATACTCCCCATTTCTATGAGGGACACCGGTGGGGCAGACCCGGCCTGAGCTGTTCTACCCTCCTCGCAAGGAAGAAGTGTAATAGAACATTTTGCCGGGTTCCTTTTCATTTTCATTGCGCGTGAGCTGGGGCTGGGTTGGGCAGTAGATATTAATGATGAAATTGAGTTAAAACGAATTTCTTGTTCCCCACACGCAGCCCGAGCTGAGTTTTTCGACGCTTGACGTGGTATGTGTCACATCGTGTGCGAACCGTTTGTAGAAGCGATCTTTGGTCTCGTTTTGCTGTTCGTTCACCTCGCGTGAGTTGGTGAGCCAAGTGGGTTAAATGTGTTCAAATTGTGGAGTTGATCGGTTCGGTTACAGGGATAACGTATCGTTCGAGATCAGCCGCGTACTAAAGTTGGGGATTTTTTTTCTCAATTTTCTGGGTTTTATTTGGAAACATTCATTTGATTCGTTTAGTGGGATAAATAAACAATATTCCAGAGTGAAGATTTAAAATTTATATTACTTGAAATTGTGTCATGCTGTTCATTGTTTACTTGAGTTTTTTATAATTTCTATCAAAACTGTCGTGTTATTTTGGATCATATTTGTGTTGAAAATTATCACTTTTATTTTAGTTTAGTGTTTCTTGTGATCAAACTTGTGTGTTTAATACACCATCAGCGCATTCATTTGTCTTATCCATGAATTCTTAGTATTTTTTTGTTCATCAAACAAATTCATTTTTATTATGACAAAAAGTGGTAAAATATATATCAAAATGGGTTCCAAAGTGTAATTAACATGTACATGAAGATAAATATAGCAACAAAAAACAACAAACTAAAAAGCCTCGAGCAGTTTCAAGCAGATTCATGCGATTTAAACCAACAGAATGACCATTTCTAGAAGCAAAAAATGTAGTAAACAATGTAGTAGTAATAATATAAAAACATAAAAAAAAACTTAGTACTTAAAGTGACTGAATATGCGTAGAAAACAAATAAAATAAAATTGGTTTTCTTTGCATGGGAATATCATAAAAAAATAAAATCATTAAAAATAGTATGAAATAAGCAGAATTCGAACTTCTGTTTGAAAACATATAAATGAACAGACTAAACAGTGTTTAGAAAAAAATAATAACTTAATATTGCTCTTTATAGCATCAAACTGATTGAGCATTAAGTGAGATGACTGTGGATTTGAGTAGATCTAAAATACATGTAAAATATGTGTTTCTATTGCTTTCAACCTCCTGAATCACTTCAAAAGCCTTATTTTATATATTTTTTCATAATGCTTCTAATATCACTTTAACAGGTCGTCTAACGTACTTATGATTCAAACAACATTGATGCGCTAATCTCCGATATCTCCATGCAAAAACGTGTGAACAACTGCAATCTGATAGCCATCAGGTTTTACAGCAGTCAACTACATCGCAAAAGTCACTTCGATCAGGTATTTTACATAATTGATGTTTCGGAATGCAAACGCGTGTAAATCCAGTCTGCCCGGGCCGAGCCACGATGCTCCTCACACCGGATTACGGCTCAACGGTGTCGTCATTCGCGCTGTCAACTTTTAATGCACAACAGCTGTTTTGGACCAGGTGGACAGGAGCGCTAACCAGCGCATCCATCCCTAATGCACCCGGCACGAGGCAAACCCGCGCTGGGTGGAAGGTGCAATCGAGCGTCTGATTAGCCTGCCTGCAGCGTACCACCGGCTGCACTAAGCCGCCTAGTGTAAACAAGCCACCGATCGCGCCTAATTGAATTTCCATTTTATAACAAATTAATTAAAATTCAATACTATAAGCCTACTTAATAACATTTATGCATTAGTGAGTTATGCCCGACGTTCTGTCCGGAATAGCTAATGACGGTGCACTTTGTGCACGATGTGTGCACGCGGGCTGATGCATCCCAGCCAGCGCCCGGTGCGTTGGGTTGGGTTGGGAGCAATCGAACGTGCACGTGCTTTCTTCGGCAGCCGCTTACACAGTGTTTAGGGCCGGCGTCACGCCATCCATCATTCCGTTGCAGATATCCGGTTCCGCCGACCGGGAAGGGCGTTTTGCGGTGACGGATGTTAAACGGTGAAATAGGCGAACCGGCATGGAGACGTGGCGTCTTGCACGGAATGCATGATGGCATCCATTGCCACCGCCGCGGTGTCCATTAAATGGTGCCTCCTTCTCCACGTGTTCTAGCGCCGGCGTGGCTTAAGGCTAACATATCACCACCAACGCCAAGTCAATCCATCCGACAAAGTGGACGGCTTTCGTCTGCAACCCGTCGCATCGCATCGGACTCGTATTTATGATGAGACTCTCGGCCACAGCGGAAATGTGTCAGCGCGGTATAAAACAACTCATCAACAACGGCCCCGGTTAGTGTCGGTTCAGTGGGTTGTAAAATGTACGTCCGCACGTTCCGGGCATGAATCAATCGCGTTTATCGCCTGCCTGCATTTCGCCCCGGCAGCCCCATCTGTGCGCACACTTTATTTGTTCATTAATTTGGGCAAGCTTTCACGCCTAGACACGCACTAATTTACGCCGAAACCATAACGATACGCTGCAATGGCTCCGGTTCGGTGCTGCTTGGTGTCGCGGATCCCCCCTGGCAGGCCTGGCAATGGCTTCACGTTTTGCAAAGTAATGAAATTATGTTTATCGTGCCGAGTTAATCGACGGACTGATTTTGATTGCAGTTAATTTTGGCTGTACACTTTAACGGTAGCCAAATTTCGAAGGGCAATTTAGTTCGATATCTATTTGGAGGGATTTCTGGTCGTGAACAAATTTATTTATTTCGAAGTTCGACGACGTTGACTTCGACGGACACTAAGTTCAATTTTCTGCTTTCAGTTTTCTATTTTAAGGAAATTATGTCTTGCCTGGAAATTTTTGATCAAACAGAAACTATTGTAATACAATCTTTTTTAAGATAAACTCTCTATCTCAGTAATCGCCATCCATTAGCTCCATATCTTTAATCTCTTCTTCGTAACCTTCATCCGCCTTGAACTCATTAGTTTAGCAAGCAATTATTTGACTTCACACTAATGTTGACAACAAAATAATAGACACTGAAATTTGCTCGAATGCATAATGAGGATACAAAGACTCAGTGGTGTATTAGACTTTTTGGGTGAAGTATTCTGAAATAAGCAATCCATTATATCGTATCAGCTGTTGTCTTTTCGTTCCTGTCCCTTCGATTTACAGGGTTACAGTTTTTTCATCCATTATTGAACAGCTCCCACCCCCCCCCCCCCCCAGTTTCAACGAATGATGACGATGATGACGACCCAATACTTCAATTGATGTCAATATCTGTTCGAGATTTGGATTTTTTATAGTTATTGAACAACAAGAACTGCAAGAATGAATAAGAATAGCGAAACCCGTCAGAATGTGGAATGCTACAGACGACTGAGACAGCAACAGACCCGACTCTTCCAGGAGAAGAAGCTCCGTTTTGAAGAGTCGGACGAGCAGTTGATGGAGC